>JAQGCC010002143.1:0-19695 GCA_034698905.1 Xestoiulus laeticollis | reverse complement strand
CTGCTTAAAGATAATAGGGGTACTCAAATTCATCGTCGTACATTTGAAATTTCGTATTATTTCGTAAACAGGCTCGTGCGAAATCACGTACACGTTCTAAAAGTCGACTTTTAGAACGCATTTGATTCCAAAAATCGACTTTTAGAACCCTCGTGATTCTAAAAATCGACTTTTAGAACCCTCGTGATTCTAAAAATCGATTTTTAGAACCCTCGTGATTCTAAAAATCGATTTTTAGAACCCTCGTGAATCTAAAAATCGACTTTTAGAAGCCTCTGATTCTAAAAATTTGAATAAATACACGTGCGTTCTAAAAGTCGACCTTCAGAACGTGCCCGTGATTCTGAAAATATGAAGAAATTCACGTGCGTTCTAAAAAGTCGACTTTTAGAACGTGCACATGATTCTGAAAATATGAAATCGATTTTTAGAATGCACGTGATTACGCACGAGCTTGTTTACGAAATAATACGAAAATTAAGATGTACGATGAGGAATTTGAGTACCCCTATTAATATTTTATAATCACCCTCATTAATTTTCTGTAAAGTCCACACTCAAATTATTTTAATAAAATTTTCTTGAGTATACTAGAATTTTAAAATTTTATTTGAAATTGAATTTTTACCTCGTGCGTTTTTTTAGTTATAGAAGTAGTTAGGGTGCGCTTGAGTGCTGTACATGATAAAACCAATCTGAAATCCACCTTAGAAACGTAATTTAGTATGTACCATGATGGTTTATTTTAATGGAGTCGAGCAGAAAAAATATATATATATATTTTAGATTTCTATTTGGAAACGTATCTCGGTTTGTATAAATAATGCGATGGATTTGTTGAGAAAAGAAGAATCTCAAGAATAAATCAATGCAAAACTAATAAATTCTTTCGCTATCCACTTTAGCAATTTATTTTATGAGGAAAACAGGGAACCATCTTCGTTAAATTCAATTTCGGATAACTTAAGGGCATTTTCTTTACAATAATTAAAGATGACGTCATCCTACCTTGTCGTTTAGGCAATTGAAGAGGCTCATTGTCCTCCCTTCGCCACATCATGGAGGGCTCTGGGAAACCGGAAGCTTTACACGTTAGGCTGACGTCACTTCCTTCCCTCACCTTTACAGTGGAAGGAGAACTTTCATTGTCAAGTATATCAGGCGGCACTGAAATGGGAAAAAAAAATTACAAATTATTAATAATTGGTAAATGATTGAAAATAGTATTCCTTTACAGGAAAATATCATGTCAGAATTTGATACCATTAGATCCGATGTTAAAGTGAATGTTTGATAAGTGAATTGCATATACAGCCGGCTCTCGATATAAAGAACAGAGTGGCAGCTAGGTCCTGACCAAAATGCCTTTGCCTGTCTTGTATTACAAGTAGATGCCTCGGTATATAACGAACTGGTCGATATAATAACTGTTCGTTTCATGAATGACTCTGTTTATAACAAGCGACAATTCGATGTCGTAGGTCAGAGACAACTATTAACCATGTTGTGTCATAACATTCATATTTTCATTAATTTTAAGGATTGATTTTAAAAGTTAATATATTTTAAGCTATTAACTTTAACACTCTAAGCGTTACTCAAAATACTGCAAAAAAATTGCACAAGAATGCATGACTACTATCTCCAAAATTTTGCAAAAATTGTATTAAATTGTGTCAATTTAATTTTAGTCAGTAAAAACTGCTAGGTACATGTCATAAAAACTCATGAAAACGTCTATAGGAGCGAAAAAAATGTGTAGAAACATAGTTCTCACGGCATAACTAGCGCTCGATATAACGAACCAACATCTCATTCCCTTGGCATTCGTTATATCGAGAGCCGACTGTACTTGAGAACGGAAACCCAATTTCGATCAATTATTTTAAAATATTTAACTTGATGCATTCGTGTTTTTTTTAATATAGCATCCCAACCATATGCACTCATCCCTTCAAAAAGCGATAAGAAAAATAATTCGCATTTGATGAAATCATTCGTAGTTCTACCACTGCAGGAATAAGGTTAGTTAATCCTCTTTCACAAATATATTTCAATCATCTAACAATTCAGGATGGAAATTTTCTTTTTTGATAAAATGCATGTCGTTGGTATGCGATTTGATTGCATATAGGCTGCAGGCTGAGCATTTGCTTATAAAGCACTTAGCGGTGGATTTTCTTCTCACTCGTTCCTTTGGGCTCCTCAATGGCAAATCATTTTCAAATCATATATAATTAATTTGCTCGATCACTCGGCCTACATTTCTTATGAAGAAATACGTACGCCAGTCGATGCATGCGCTGATGCAAAAGTCGATGAAATACAAAAGACACAATCTATGGGAGAAATGCGACACGAATACGCAACCATTATACCATTAGATTACAGCTTTTACATGGAATTGTTATATGGAGAAACCCAAAAATCGCTACATATGACTCTTCAGTTTGAATTACAGCCAGGGGAAAAGAGCCACTAAATGATTTAAAAATCATCCGATAAAAATGTTCGTGTTTGTTAGGTTGAGTCCAGATGATTTTGAACCACACTAGTGGTTTCTTGTTTAGGGACCATTCATAACCAAAGGACGTTGCAGTTGTCCGTCCTTGTCCACTTTTACCCAAACCATTCTCCTCCCCTTATTTCGGAAGTCCAAGATTGCAATGGAAATTTTATAAATAATTTAATGAAATTGCTGGACAGATTTCACGAAATTCTGATATGCATATAGATTTATTTACAACAGTTGATACAGGAATGTGTGGTGGACACACTATGAACTTAAAACTAGTTTAAGTCTGCTAAACTTGATTACCTTAGGTAGTGCGTCCCTCCTTAGTTAGCTAAACTAGTTTATTTCTCAGTTAAAACTCGGTTAGTGTAAACGAGTTTTAGAAACAAGTTTATCTGGGTAAACTAGTTTAAATATTTATGGAACTGCAATCCCATGATGCAATGCACTAAACGAGATTATAGAAATACAGTGTGATTGCAACACACAATCGAGATTAGTTGTAAACTAGTTTAAGTTCATAGTGTGTCCATGCAGGGTATAATGGGAAAGGTTGATTTTTTGCAAGTCGTCCGCGGGCACTCGTTACAGCACTCACTTTTCCCTTTTTCAGGGGCTGTGTCCGAAATCATTCACCGACCCTCATGACCAGGGGTCCTTTATGAATGTCCCTTTATGGCGCTTGATCAGTCCCTTGACCAAAGCGCCGCAGATTGGAAGCATTGTTTGCAATTTTTTGTTTGCGCTGGTGTGCTGGACACCATGTTTCAGAAACCGGTGTATAAAACAGCATTCACACCATGCGGAAATATAAAACATAATACAAAACACGGTTTCGAAAAACTGTTTCACAAAACTCATCTCGGAAAAATTTATGAAACATACCGTTCACACTGCACTATGTTCGTTAAGTTTACCAGACCCTCTACCCTTTACGGACATACATGTATTTCCATGAAATGTAATATACATATACATATACATTAATAAAAAATTTAAACAATTAATACAATATTTATGCTAGGTCCTACTTTAGACATTTCATTTATTTTTATCAATTTCAAAAATTAAATATATAAATAATTTAAAAAAAAGGCTTAATTGTTCTGGTATGCAATCCTCTTAAGGGGTTTTCTGCACTTAAGGTTGATTAAAGGCAAGCAACATCTAAACTACTAGGTTCTAATGAGGTAATTACATTACCCCGCCATTAATCCCAATGTTAAGATAAGAAACTCCACTTTTATGAAATATTTGTTTACTTTCGCCAATTTTGTTTGCTTGTCTAGATAAAAGTAAGATAACAGCTCAAACACATGTACATTTTTAAAACAGTTAACGTAAAAGGAAAACCTCGAATAACGAGTAAAAAGTAGATATTATAGTCGAAAAATAAACTTGTTTTAAAGTTGTATAAAAATGTGTGTTATTTAAAAGTTGAGTAGAATTTGCGTAGTGGTTATTATCTTTATAGTATATTATTAGAGGAAGTAAATTTCCATAATAGCATGTGGTTCCAGGAAAGTCTCTTATCTCGTTATGGATGAATTCACTTTAAGTGGTTAGAGTTTTAAGGAGCTCGTATATCAGAAGCTACTTTGTAAATTTTAACCAAAGTGAGTTAGGTCAGTGCTTCTTAACCCTCTTAATTCGTCTAACGTTACGCCACAGTCTTATCATTTTTAAGTCAGACGTCTTAATGTAATTTGAAGGAGAAAAATAGCTCTATCTCTAATCTAATTACGTCTCTTATAGACCATTTTAATTTTCCCTCGACATCTCATTGAATGTGGCTAAAAACGGAGAAGAAAATGTATTACTCTACATCTTAATAACAATATTTTTTTGTCTTTAATTTGCGCAATAGTATCTGCAGTGTGGGGTGCGTTGAAAAATAGTATTTTCTCAGCGAGACCTTCTCACCTTGGATAAAAAGTAGCTCAAAAAATAATAGTCGATTATAAGAAATGAGGCTGCCGACTGCGAAGATAAGAGCCTCCTATATTTTAACGCCAGAGTCAAAGATCTTATTCAAATTCGAGATAAGAAAGACTTGGTATCGATCTGCCAATAAAAAAAAACCCAGCTTAAAAAATTATATTTACATTGAGCGCAAAATGAATATAAAAAAAGGCGACGAAATCCGATATTTTCACCCTATTTTTTTAAACATTTTCTGCTGCATTAAGAAGGATAAGAAAAGAAATGTACCGAAGGGGGGACATATAACAAGGATATTAAAGGGGATCAAATCCCTAAGAAGAGGGGTACGTAATAGAAGTGAGAAAAAATAACATTATCGAATGGCCATAAAGGGACATATTTTTTTTAGATTTGGGATTACTTAAGCCATGAAAAATATAAGAGCAGCATAGTCAGGTTTAAACCATATGTAAGAAAATGTATATGGAAATAAATGTTCGTATGTTTTTAATTGCTGGTCCAGCCATATATTCAAAAATTTATAAATGTCAATATATGGGAAATCTACATTTACATATTTCTTACTTCCAATAGCTACATATATATATTGTTTAATTAATTTTTTTTTTATTAATATAATTAAGTCAAATATGTGGCAGTTATAATTTTTCCACCCAGGGCATTTTAACATTTTGCTTCATTTCAATATCAATTAAAATTATCATTAATTAATTAATTAATTAGAAATGTCAATTTCATCATCATTGTCATCTGAGATTTCGTATTATTTCGTAAACAGGCTCGTGCGTTATTAATATCTGTCACGTGAGTTCTAAAAATCGAATTTTAGTTTTAAATATCTATCGCGTGCGTTCTAAAAATCTAACACGTGCGTTCTAAAAATCGATTTTTAATTTCAAAAATCTATCACGCGCGTTCTGAAAACGTAGTTTAGAACGCACGTGATTACGCACGAGCCGTTTACGAAATAATACGTAATCTCAGATACACGTACATTATATACGATGATAAACTTGAGTACCCCTATTATATATAACAATTATTTCGCACAATGCAGCATAGTAAATTCTTAGTAAATGCCGCGTATGAAAATACCTCTTAAGTTAACTGATAGCACAACTCAGACGTCATTTCTTTGACATTGTAAAAATTTCAATGTACATTTCATACCTTTGTCATGCTATTCTTCAATGCTAAATTTCAATTTCATTGTAATATATGTAATATTCAACGCCGTTTTTGCTCGGAATTAACATCAAATTTCACCTCTGCATTACTTTAAAAATATAAACCATGCAGATATACAAAATTGTAAGCTTTAAATTACGTTTGATTAAAATCCAATTCAATGAAAGATATTCTCCATTATGAGACGTTTTTAATTGTATTATATAGGGTTTCAAAAAAATGAAAATGTAAATCAAAGGATTCCTATGTGGATATAGAAGGTCGCAGAATTACACTGTACATGTAATATTGATCTATATTGTCGTCTAGTCAATTTTATAAAGTAATACAGTGTATGTGGAAACCGGTGGAATCGTTGTTTGAATGGAAAGAGGCTTATTTGCGAATGAAATATTTAAATATCCAATTGGTTTTTGTTTCGTAAATCCTTAAAATGTCTGTAAAATGTACACAAGTTCATCGGAAGAGGATATATGCTCTGGAGTATAAACAATATGGACGACTTAAAACGCTTTAATGCCGGATGAATAATTTCCCAGATAGGAGAAACGAAATGAAATCGATTCCTGTTTACTCTATAAACACACACACACACACACACTCGATTTATGTTGATTAAGGCTATCTTAAACCCTCTGTTTGCACTAGCTTACATTTAGAAATTATGTCAATACTCTCCCTCACAAATGGCTTCAATCTCGTAAACTAAATTCAACAAATATCTCAACTTAATTTCATATACTGATAATCACATAAAATTCCATAAATACTTAATTCTGATATCGTCTGTATACATGTATGTACATAAACTTTTCCAGGTATATACTCCAAATATGGCAACTATATATATCCACCAATGGGACAAGTATATGTGTTTTTTTTATCCCACCGAGATACGTATCAAATATATTTAAATTATAATAGAGTATATGTAGAGCAACCTTCCATTATATGCTACACTTCACCATTGATATGAAAAGTAAAATTACAATAGATGCGGAGATTATAAGGGATGGACGAGAAATGAGGATTGATGATTACATCGTATAATCTAAGTAAAAAGTGGAAAAAGGATTTACAGAAATACGAATCGATGTTAGATGAAATGGGATTCCAAGGACATATTCTTCTTACTTTCTTAAAAAATCATCATCTGCATTAATGCGAGTCATGTTTGGGATGAGAATGAATCCTAAAAAAAGGGATAACATAAATCATATCTGCGTAGAAAAAAAAAAGTAAGAGAAATAATAGCAGCACGATGAGAATGAAGTAAGAAAAAAAAAGCAAATAAGGAGAATAAGGTCTCTATTTTGAGAAAGACAAAAAAATATTAAGTTAGTATAATTGAAGCCTGCATTTTTTAATCCGCGAGCGTACTCACGCATGGATGGGAAACTCCTTCGAGGCGTTTCTACTTATCATTTTTGTTTCATAAATCTTCTCCTACACTAAAATACCATTATTGGTAGCTGGGTCTATTCATCGACGAGGAGAATAGTTTGAAAATTAACGAGAACTCGTAACCTTTGACACCGTTTGCCATTAGGTCGATCGAAGAATCTTAGAACGGAGAAGGACTAATAAAAGCCCCGCTTCTTAATAAACTCCTGGGTAAATGAACTCTCGTTTGCAAACGCTAACAAACCTCTTAAAATACTCTTCATCGGAGCATCGTATCGTAATATAATTTAATAAGCGAGACAGCATTGCTGAATTAGCAAAAGTTCAACCGCAAAGGCTACGAATATATACGAACCGTATTGTACTTTGCGTCAACGACCATGCGTAAAGTGACGTTTTAAAACAAGATGGCCGTCTCCGTTACAGATCGATTTTTTTGACTTTTTGTTAAAAAGAGTTAAAAAGAAGCAATTTCCTTTTCGCGCAACACTTAAATCCGTTCATTCATTCCTAAAAATGAATGTTGGTAGGCTTTATGTCCGTTCGGGAATGCCGCGCAGAAAACACGGCAGTCTGACCAATAGCGAGTCTCGTGCCGACTTCTCGTTGGTCGGTTTTGTTGTATCAGGTTATATTCATATTTCAACCATTATGCAACATATACGGCTTGAATGTGTTTAACAATAGTCTTCTCCGCTAATATAAAAATATACGTTTCCAATAAAAAATATTGAATTTTGCTATGCATTGCATAATATTGAATAATATAATAAAATTGTATAATATGCAGCATTGTAATGTGGAATTAGCCAATAATAAGATATTTTTAGTATCATTTATCGAGCATTCACAAGGTTTAGCAATGAGAAACTCAAAAAGTATTGCCCCTAAAAGTTGGTAATAGTTGCGAACATGCAAGTACGTGTGGTTTGCCGTTATTCAGGGGCAGTTTTAAAACATTGCGTATTATTAAATTTTGCTATGCATTGTAATGTAAAATTCGCCATTAATACTGGTATCCCAGCCACTTTTAGGGAGAAAACTATAGGAATAATAGGACATTTTCTTCGAAAATATAGGAATTTTTGCACAGGATGGCAAACATTTTTTCATATTCAACATTTAGGACTTTTTTAGATTAAATTTTAAGACTTTTTAAAAGTGACTTTTTAAATGTATACTATAAAATTTTACTTTTAATTCGCATTTATGCCAAAATGAGGACAAAATTTACTGTGTAGTTTAGTGCCTTGTTTTTTGCAAAGAATATAGCAGTCATAATAACTGGGGTACAAGTAACTTCAACTTTTGAAACATAATTTTTACAATAATTACGCAATTATTCAGAGAGCATTTAGGACATTTTTAGGACTTTTACGTCTTTTTAAAGGACTTTAAGGACATTATAGGAATCCTGCACAAAAGTTGATGAAAATATAGGAAATATAGGACAATATAAAACGACATCAAAAATACAAGAATTTATAGGAAATATAGGACGGCTGGGATACCTGTGATATTTTTATTATCATTTATCGAGCATTCGCAAGGTTTTAATAGAAATGATACACTCAAAAAGTATTGCCCCTAAAAGGTGGTAATAGTTGCAAACATGTAAGTACGTATGGTTTGCCCATCAACAGGGGCAACTTAATGTGCTGCCCCTAAAAGGCGGCTTCTGCTTTAAGCACGCGAGTACGTATGGTTTGCCGTTATTAAGGGGCAGTTTAAAAACATTGCGTATTATTAAATTTAAACCTTAATGTAGTGTTATTTTGACAAAAAAACTTAATATAAACAACTTATGGTGTGTCATAACAACTTTAGTGTCATTTTGTGTGCCATGAGCAGTGCTAGAAAGCAACACGCTGCACTTTAGGCCTCGTGCTTATTTTTTGATAAATAAAAGTTTGTAATGAAGTAAAGCAAATCGATGGCAGCGTCGTAGTTTACGGAAACTTCCGTTTCTTTTCTGCCTTTCTCCCCTCGCATCGCATTGTTTGCATTTGAATTAAATTCAATCGAACATTTTTTCCACGAAAAGAAATTGAGCAAATAAGAGCAAAGTCGCGCTATTAAATTTAATGGAGTTTGCATTGATTCGTTGCCAAAAAAAGTTTTATTTCGCTTCTCCGCTTTATTATTTTTTATCCTTCTTTTCAAAAAGAGCATAATAACAGTGGACACACGCGCCAATACAGGTTGCGACGAAAATGCGAAACAATTTCTCCGCTATTTAGATCGATCCGAATGAATGAAAGAGGGAAAAAAAGCACTTTTCGTTGGCTTTATTCCAGATGCTCACACAAATAAATGTACACGTACACGAGGGTCTGTCTAGCTTTTCGAACATACGATTTATATAATAACATATATGGGTGGATCTATCTGGGTGAATATAAAGGCAGATGTACGCTCCCGGAAAATCTCGCGATATGAACGTTCGCTTAAAATAACCATCATAGCCTATGAGAAAACTGGTTTGATGGGCATTATATAGAATAAACCAAATAACCACTGCCAGATTATAAAGTTAGAAACATTAAAGTTTGTATTTAAATTTTAGGAATTCTGCCCTAGCAACCTGTGCGGGGAGGAACAAATGGGGCATGCGCGGATGAGAATGTATGGATACGACCGTATACGCTACCTCTAAAAAATCTGACACTTATCCCCCTACCACATAACATATTACATGCTGACTGCAGGGTAATGAATTGAATTGAATACATGTATGTGCCTCAAGTACATTGCGTATGGTTGAATCTGGCCGCACGAAATATATTATATTAACATTACATCGTTACATATAGCCATTCAAATGCTAAATTTAAAATACGTAAGTCCACATATTGCTTTATCACCAGGGTTCCCTTTAAAGAAATAAAATCGAGATATTTTCTTTTAAAGGGGCCTATTTACACCTTTAAAGGGAGCGAACTGTACCTTACGTTTCTTCCTTTTAGAGGATATACAGCACATACGCTCCCCATAAACTTCTTCGAGATAGGATGCAAATATCTACACCTATTTTTCCTTTTTTATGGCGAAAGTTGTAAAACGTAAGCGTGTTTGAAATAAAACAACGTCGTTCTGATATTGTTGAACATTTGAAATTGGGGGGAAGGTCGAAACAACGAAAGCGTGGACCAGAGTGCAATTCGTTCAGACGATGCAAAAGATGAAAACTCAGTTTCCAGTAGAGAGGAAAAGAAAAGAGCGTGAAATAAGAGGGAAAAATTACAATTTTAAAGTAAATGAATAAAAAGGCAAGAAGAAGAAAAGCATAGAGCGAATGACGTACGTAGAAAAAGTACAGAAAACAGAAACAGAGATCCTGTAGCAATTAGAGTCGTAAAGGAAAGTTAAACGACGCTACTGGGATCATCTTAAGAATCGTTAATGGCCGAAACACTTTGTTCGTATCGTACGGTAAACATTGCAGTCGTGCAGTAAACATTGTAGAAATTACGACGAAGATCGACGTATGGTACAAAAATCTCATTTTTACCATAGCGTGAACATTTGTGAGAATGGTTTGGCTCACTATGTGCTTGCATTATACAGACACGTTTCAAGTAGACGTATTAGTAAACCCATGCTTTATAATCTAATAAATACAATTTATCCCCTAAAAGGCAGCAATCCCTACGATCACCAAAGTATGTATGGTTTGCCTACCAACAGGGGTGATAGAGACATTCAGGGAAGTGCTATTTCAGGGGACTTCAGGAAATTTGTTCACTTTTGCAAATGAAAGGTTATGCATGTGTTTACTAAATGTTTACATAAATTTTCATGACATGAGGCATTTTTTCGGAAATGTTTTGATTTAGATCGTGTTGCGGAGGAATTCGTACGAATGAATGGTTTTATCTTTGCGAACGAAATGCACCAAAACGAGTCGATACCGCGGGAATCTTACGTTTACATAATTTCTCTTAATGAGTATTTTTTTGTTATTTCAAACTAACAGTTCGTGTTTCCTTACTTTACAGTATACACTACTCCTAAAAGTATTCCCAAATAGATGTTTTATTAACTTTTCATAACGGTCATTCGTGTCGATGAATTATTTGATTAGCCTGGGTGATCGAATCGGTAAATAGATGCATCTTATAAATTAAAGGTTCTTGAAAGGAAATTTGCTCTTATTTATTACACAGTGGCTTCATGAATTTATACCTCGATCGTATGACCTAACTAATTTTGTGAGATGTGATAGTGGTTATGATAAGGCTTTAAAGGTAATTTGGTCCTTCGCATCTCTGAATATTTCAAATACAATCATTATAGGTTATCCTAATTAAGAGGTTCTCAAATAATGAATTCGATCCCGCTCACGTTCCTTTCTCCCACCTGCCATTCGACCTGCTGACCTTTGTGGCAGATCCTCGTGATCAACCACTCTAGACAGAACTTCTTCGTCTGTCAATCCAGGTACTTCAAAGACAAACACAAAACTTCGTGGACTCTGTCAACCCAGGAACCTGTGGACAGTTACTCAGAACTTCGTCTAGGCCAATCCTACATGGACAGCCTCCACTACAACATACCCACCCGAGGTCGGCTCTACGTGACCCGTTCGCCTCCTAGAGCAAACGGAGGGGATTTTTTGGGCAAACTTTGTTAGATTTCTTGTAACGAGATTGAATTAAATCTGTTTTGTTTAATTTAATCCGGACCTTGTTGATTCACTGTCTTACAACTATCAGGATTAAATATGCTCCTACCAAGGAATGATACTGCATTACCCACCACGAAGAACAATAAGGCACATTATATGCTCTGCATGGGGCCACTTAAGAACACCTTGATTAGTAAATGCCCCTTTTCCCCCCCTAACTTTAGGATCGAGAGGCAAGCATAAAATATTGCGAATGATGGTGTCGTCGCTGAAGGTAGGCTACTATTTCTTGTAGTTTTTAGATTAGCGGAATGCCCGACGTATGTGCGTAATATTATTCAGATACGATAATTTCTGTTACAAACCGAGTCAGAATAGAAGATTGGCGCTAATCTTCATCGGATGTTCTTTTAAAGGACAACGCCGTTGAGTTTATATCCTTACGAAGTCTGTGGATTATATATTGCCGCGACAAGAGGCTGCGGATTACGCTCTCGAGGGTTTTTCTTGCGCGGCACCGCCATGAAAATATTCCTCGTATTCTACGATGAATTGCTTTGTTAGAGTCGGGAGTTTTTGCCAATATTGATCCGTAGCTCGAGATGTCGAGCAGTGAGTGTTTTGTGTAAAACGAGAGTGGAGAGTCGTTCCGCATCTTGTTGTTACTCCGAATACTTTTCGGTAAGAGCGTAATTTGAAGAAACGCAACAAAAACATTTGGGAAACAGCGAACGGAGCATCGCGTATGTGACTCGGCAACTACAATATGCAAAATAGGTTATTGTTTGACGAAATAGGGGACAAAGCATTGAAATCCAGTTGTAAGAAACACTAGGGTGAAGACTTTGGCAGAAGATGTGCTTGACAGCTTGCTGCGGGGAGGAAGTGGAAATGGGCTTAACGATTTAACAACTAAGGAGACGATCTGAGAAAAAAATCATTAGCAACAATAAGATCACCAGACGAAGTCGTATCCTGTAGAGAAAAACGATTCTGCTTCATTTGTCTCCACAAGTCCCACTTTCGAGGATTTAATAAAAGCGGGAGAAACGCATAAAATAACTATAATAAATTATAAGCAGCTCCACATCATTTACGATAAAACAATATAGGATTAAAAATGGCATAAAGTAACACGTCTTTCTTTAGATTTTATTCTACATATGAATTCCATCTTCAAATAATCGGAAATATGTTTGGCACGCTACTAGCATCATCTATTGAAAAATTACAAGAAGATAGCGATAGTTTGACTTACCATAAACTTCTAAATATCCCACTTGGCTTTTCATGGGAGATGTGTTTATTTGGCACATGTAATAGCCGCTGTCTTGCTCTTGGACATTTCGGATGTGTAGGAGCCAATTCTTGTGATTGTTATGAAAAATACTGATGCGATGATCCCTCGTGATCACGTGTCGATGGATGGTCAAAATCATTTGTTTGTCGATATGAAACCACGCCACCTAGTGTAAAGAAAGAGAACAAATTGAAACTATGCACGACTATTTTAGTATTATAGGCATGATCTCACAATTAAGTAGCATAAAATCAATTAAAAGCTGCCCCTGAAAGCAAGCAATCACTACGAACAAGCGAGTATGTATTGTTTGCCTAGCAACAGGGGCAGTCATTTAAAAACGCATTATATTTTAAAACTATTTTAGTTTTAAGTTTGATTGAAATAATTTTCACCTCATCAGCATAACTTGTGAATAGCAATCAGAATCATTTGTATCGTATAGTAAAATAGAAATCGTTTGGTATATTTTGCCGATTCGAAATGCGAGTGACATTATCGCTTGACATAAAATACTAAAATATAACAATAAAAGCGTGTTAGACAACCTCTCTAATAACTTTCACCTATTTTTCTCCGTTATTAATAACTATTAAGTAGTAAACGAATTAGCTTGGCAACGTTGATACCGAAGGTAATTACTTTTAATTCCCTCACCAGCATTCAAAAGTATACGTTTCCCTTTCATCTTCATTGCTTAGTTAGGATACGTATTCATCGTTTTCAGTAACGTTACATGTAAAAAAAGGTGAAACTTGAATTGAGAAGAAGTAGGTGAAGGTTTCTCCTCATTGAATTATTTACCATCCATACTTTGTTTTACCCCTTTTTTCTACATTTGCGCGAATGCATTTCCATCGCAGGTCTTAAAGGACACGAAGCTATTGTTTAGATGATTTTGAAATGGGCACGATATGGGCTAGATAGTAGCTTGTATTCTCTCTCTGGGAAGGGACTCTCCCAACATTCACGTTTTGACATTACAATTGTTCCGGAGTATTACGGTAGTAGTAGTAGTAGTAGTATCTAGTACACCGAGTTCTCTCGCTCTCGTAACATCCGAAATGGTCCATGAGGGAGCTTATAGAGACAAAAATAAAGGCGCAATCTAATCTAATATGATGGCTCGAGAGAAATGAATTTAATAAGTGAAGAGAATAAAAGGAGACCCTGAAGAAATAAAATTACCGAGCACGAAGACGTAACGTCAAAAAAGGACCCTCTCTCCCAGGTACGCGACCCAATAAGAAGAGGCGTTTGGCGGGCACATTGCCTAATTAAATTGGATTAATTTAGACAAAAGTTGAAACAACGAAACAACCTAACTCAAAATTAGGTCACCTAACTTTCGACTCTATTTCCATCATTCTGTTGAGCAAAAGCAGAAATACAAACTCATTTCGAGGTTAGTCGAGACTCCGAAAAGCGTATACGCTTATTTTAATCGTGGATTAAAGGAAAGGTAACGATGCTTAAAGCGTCTTCTGCAAACCTTCCTTTCACCACCATTTCAAAAACACCGTAAGGCAGATTCAAATTAAGACACTGATCCGGGTCCCATGAATGACATCCCGTTAATAAAAATTTAAACTCAATAGGAGTACTCAAATGACAATTTACTTGAGCAGCTGGATCATATTTTATTTAACCGATATAATGTAATAGGGGTACCCAGGTTCGTCATTGTACATCGGTGACGTCGTACGTACCATTTCATAATAATCAACCGGTTTACGGTTGCTCAGGTAAGGTACGAATTAAATCGTAAGGCACAAAACCTGATTATTCCATCGCTGGTAAGGAGAGTACATGCACCCAATACGGTGCGTACACGTGTTATTTCTAAAGTCTTTTCTAAAAATTAGTAAAGAGTCTTTAGATTTAACCTAATGATTACTGTCCACTTAAGCCATTTAAGGCCTGTTGGAATACTTTCAATTCCCTAATTATTATAGATTTTGTTTTTAATTTCCTAATAACATTTAGTAATAATCTAACACACTTTGCCTGCGCTGCATGCTTGCATTTCTTGCTCAGAAGTACGCATGCCCGACGAATTAAAACGTAAAATCAGATTAAATATTCTTGATCGGGTCAACTATATGGAAACTACTGAACTCGCGCAGTGTTTGTAAAATTGAATGATATCGTGAATTCTTGCCTCGTTGACATTCTAGGGTGAATCGAGCTCAATCTTTGTTTGCATTTAATGCCTTATTAAAATATTCTTTCGTTAAATCAAAATTCCACTGCATATAACCCTTTACTCTCCTGAGTCTTTGACCTGTCTTTTACTCACCGGTTTCATACATATGATTATCTGCACACATTTCCAAATTGTTTGGGTTCCGTTTGAATACTCCTATTGTTAATCTGTCTGGCATTTCCAAAATTACATTTCATGTATGACAATTTGACAATTGAAGATAGCGACGTTGCACGATACAGCGAAGCTTTTAATGGCACTTTTATGAGATACGTTAACTCTTCTCTCCTGCACCATCGGTGTATGAAGCCATGCACCCCCTAAGGGAAAAGGGTGTCACTTATATGGTTCGTGGGGAATTAAGCTTAATGACTCATTAAGCTGCTTCGGTGCACGATGGACGCGACACCTATCTCATTACGCCACTTTTTAATCGTTCAATTAATTTTAAACAGCGAAACACGCTGGACTTACAAGTATACTATACATGCGGATGTCCGTCACTACGTACGGATGTCAATGTCATTCTTCATTTTCATTAATTTGAGAGGATTCTCGAGTGCATGTTTTGACCACCGATCAAGTGGATTATCCATCGATCTGCTGGAACATTACATCTTTAACTAGAGTTAGTTGGGCATTAACCGATCGTTAACATTTCATCAGTCTGGTCCCGCTTTAACCCGCGCTTAGACACTGCAAATGAAAACATCTTAAAAACTGTCCATGAAATAAGACGATAAATAAGAAGCATCTTAAGAAATTTAACTTAAATTAAGATGCAACTAACTTTTAGTTCAAAAAGTGGTGAAATAAAGATAAATCTTTGCGTTTTGTTTGCAGTGTTATAGGTATTTCACCACACGTAACCATCTTTTAAAATTACATCAGGTTACATACATGTAACCAAGACTGAATTTTCTAAATCATTTTCACGATCAGATAGTTTTGAACTTGAATTCTAACTCGAATTTTAAATAGATGTCACCGTGACTATATATAGATTCTTCTGATATTTTCCTTCGAAAAGTTAAATTTCGAGCACCCTGTAAATATCTGGCCTTTACGTATTTTATCGTTTGATGGATTCACTCATATCATTTTATACCGAAGCAAGCTGTTGGAGCAGACTGGATTATTTTGGCCAGAAATCGTATAAAACTTAATAAGGAGGGAATTGTCAGAGTGTGCTGGCTATCACAGGATTCGCTCAGAATCGTCACGGGTCAAAACGGTTTATACGTCGTGATCTTTAATTCAATTTAGTCTGGAAAAGAAAGCCAGTCGATATTTACAATTAAAGGGCTGTTAAAAAGATAATAAGTACGAGCCTCTGTCGTCCTATTCTGCACAGCAAAACCTGTACATGTATATAGCGTACTAGTATGCTTGGGACCGAATCATGGGGTGTGCAATTTGGAGGGATGCGCTATATAGGGGTTCAGCAAAGTGATGACTATACACTCACTGGTACATGTACATGCTATAAAATCGTACATCTAAAGAGTTGGAAATTATTAATTAAGATTCACAAATAAATGTTGCATTTTTAATGATTTTTAACATAACTAAACCGAAAAATACATTATAAATTTTTACGTGTGAATGTACGTTCTCCGTATTGAAATCCCTTTTCTAAATATAAGCGACCGTTCGCTTATGGCGCTTGTGCTAACGCTTTAGTACGTAAATTGTATTTGGCATAACCTATGACATTTATACATGGGCCCAGCGACATTTTGGCATTTACCACTTCCAATTACGTTGGCGAATGCTCTTCACGTACACTATTCACCGGTAAATTCGTGTTTTCGTCCCAGAAAACGAGTGCGCAAGTCGCGTTTCGCAGGGAATACGCTATATAAAGGTAAGTTTGTTTTATAAAATCTATCCGTGCCGACTAGTAGCTAGGTTGCGCAACTTCCAGGTAGTACGCTATATGGAGGGGCGTCCTATGCAGGTTTCACTGTAGTCAATTGTCAAAAGTGCAAGTTGAAATTTTACTAGAGCCCCAGGCCTTCCTGCCAAAATGACTTAATGACCTTGCCTGCTCTTCCCTCCCCTATACTACATGGACTTGTTTATATATCTAATCTGAAGGCACGTTTTAGCACAATACTCCCTATGTAGGTGGCGCTTCAAAGGAGGCCATTAGCTGCAGTTTGATTAAACAGAAGGCAGCATCTTTACCATTATTGGCACAGCCTTCTCTTTTTATTGTTTCTCATATAGGTTTAATGGCTTAACAAATAGAGAACCTTTCTGCTTATTTTCACGGAATAAAGGTTAATCCACGTTTGATTTAGTCTAGCTACTATGTACATGTACATTACATGTATATTAAGAATGGGAAGAGACTTTTTCCAAGACTCGGTTTTCTATCGACACATGTACGTACTGCGAATAAAAATATCTTAAATTAAGATGTTCACGAAATATGAGGCAAAAGATGCATATCTTAATTTTAAGTTAAATTTGCATCATATAGCGTCTGATTTCGTGGACAGTTTTTAACATGTTTTTCATTTGCAGTTTAAATATAGGCCTCGTTCAAATAGTTGAATATATAACTCAAAATCACTCTCTCTCAGATTTACCCTTTCCAAATGCTAAAATTTCACGTCGGAATCCCATTTAATTAAACCGCGCGATTAAGGATCGATAAAATGGATAAAAAGCGATTTTGATCCTAATTGTAAATGGATATAATGTGGTGGTAAACCAGATGAAGCTTTACCGCAGACAATTGATCGCTTTAATACGAACGAAAATAGGGCATGCATAATCATTTTTAAACGAGTGTAAGTCAAAACACTTATTTAATCCACTTTGCAACTGAACTTTCAGATAAAGTGGTACCTGACACCCCTATTAAATATTGAAAGGAGTAATGACGCATGTTAGCTATAGTATATAAATTCGAGTGGTCTATTCAGAGTTGCCTCCATGCGATGCTGTTTATTCTTGTAATTGAATAAAAAGAAACTTATATTTTGGTGCTTACATGTTGGATAATCCAGGAAGGAGAAGGCATCATTCCAGAATAACCCCTGAAACCAAACACGGAGGCGTCCATGGATCCATACATTTCGGGGTATCCTTTCGAGGAATGAAGCATGATTCATGAACGCAATCAAATGTGATTTGAGTTTTCGGGAATCGAATCCTGAAATGCAGTGTTTTGATTGGTCGACCACCATTTTCCGTTTCATAAAGGCTCTTTCATAAAGGACGGAGATTAACCGTCGATATCCTTCCTTTATAAAAGATCCTTTATGGCGGCCTTATACCAATCAAAACACTGCATTTCAGGATTTGATGGGAATGATTCCACACTGCTCCACTTTGTGCGAGCCCTTCGAAACCAGCATGTTTCTTTCGAAGATTTCATTCCACTATTTACAGGATTTATTCTTGAATGATGCCTATTCCTGGTTGGATTCTACAACATATTAAGTAAACACTTAGTGTCCTATCCTTTAAAGTGTAAGTTACTGGCTTGTAGCTACCCCTTATCAGGCTTTATGGATGCCCTACATCCATACTATACGAAACGTCCTTTGCTTCGGCCCTTTGGCCCTTGAGGTCCTTGCTACCTCCTTGGAAACCCCTTAAGGCCCCTACACATTTGAACGTTTTTTTACGCTACGCAATTTTGAAGTCACTAGCAGACGACTTCGACACGGCGTAAGGCAACGTAAGAGACTAGAAACAGTTTCTATTCCGACCAATGGGAAGAGAGATGGAAAAAGCAGACGTTCGTTTTTCCGACTAATGGGAAGAGAGATTATTCCGACCAATGGGATGATAGGGTGAATACAAAATAAACAGCTGAGAGTAGTTTATAGCAGGCGTCGAGCACTGAAAAGCACAGAAAGAGCAAGAAAGGGCAAGAATGCAGCGAAATTATATTCTATAGGGGGCGCTGCAAGCTTACGTCAGAAAAAAGTTCACTTTGAAATGTGTAGGGTGTTGGCGTAGCGTAAGTGTAAATTAAGGAAGTGTAGGCAGCGTAACGTAAGAAAACGTTTAAATGTGTAGGGGCCTTTAGTTGACCAGTCTACGCTTCACCTTATAGGACCACTCGAACGTGCATGTCCGAACTCCAATTCGTGTACGCCACATATGCACTCATCAAGAAAAACCTACAGTCTGGCGTGTGCTGTTTTACCTTTAAAAATTGTATTTACTTTATTTTGTAATTTTGTCGTTCACGCTCTTTAATAAAAGAACATTCAAGACAGCCGGAATCTTCTCAGTTTGATTCCCCAAAGGCCTAAGTTTTAGAATACACAAAATTGTGTGAATATAGCGCACGACCGAGAATCCGCTAAAACACGTTAAGTATATCGTACACCCCATCCGTGTCGGATTGGATTGTTGTAGCATTTCCTTTGAGACGGAAGCTCCTGTAGCTAGGGAGCGCTACCATACACTAGACTTTCCCTGCACCTCCCTACCCTGCCCTGCACAATATATGGACCTCCTTTCTACCTCACCCCTCTCCTATT
>JAQGCC010002142.1:0-19699 GCA_034698905.1 Xestoiulus laeticollis | reverse complement strand
ACCGGGGTAAATTACCCCAAATGGGGTAAAAATGAAATTTTTTTGGGTAACAGGGAAATTTTTCTAATATTTAAATTTATATATTTAAAGTCACACGAAAATAATAAGTATGTAATAGACTAGTACATAAAATTTTCATGTAACTTTTTTTATAAATATGTAAATGTAAATTAATTTAATAAATAATGTTTATTGAATTAATTTGCATTGATTGTTTTCTTTTCAGAATGTGGGGGATAGGGGGTAATATCGACTTACGTAAAAATATTTTGGGGTAATGGATAAAAAAGTTCCCCGACCGCTGCATTAGAGCATAGGTTAAGGCTAAGGAATATCATGCTTTACTTACAATTAAGAGTGCTGATGCCACTGCTAAGATTCCACTTCCTCGATAATTCTGTACAATTTCCGATTCTTCAACAAGTGAACAATTCGGCCAAGCAATAGCAATAACAGAGGAATTTAGGCCATATCTGTACCAATGGAATGCATTGTTTTCCGTATTGCACGTTGTCATACGAGTTAAGTCCATCAGATGTTCTGATTTCTAAAACAAAATTAACACAATTCCATAAAGCAAGCGGCAACATTGGTTTAAACTGACACAAATTGTAAAAAACCTGTTAAAATTTCAAAAAAAGTCATCTTAGAATATTAAGAAATGAACAAAACAGTTAACATCTGATGTGCAGTGTAGTATATTTTATTTTTATTTAAATATTGTTTCAGTTATGAGTATCATAGTATATTATTTGACTAACTTCAATCGATATTTTGCATAATTTAGGCAGCTATGGATCACCGGATATTTGTACCCATAAACTGGTACGTGTAAATAATTTCATTTTACTGCATCCATAAAATTGAAAGCAAAATTGTGTATTCCGAAAGCACAAGCATGACAAAAAACATCACATTTCAGAGCTCGCCGATTTAAATGCAATTAAGTTAAACAAACACTAAAGTCTACAGGGATGACCTTAAATCCAAGCCACGTGATATTATTACATGTTCAAGTATTTCTAAATAAAGCCATCGATTTATATGGATTTATTTAAACAAGCTGTTTACCGTTGATTTGCAAATAATCTTATTGTATTCATAACTTTAAGATAATTTGGCACGTGACCTATTTTCACTGTTTGGGATTTTGTGCACATATTTTGTTGTTACTTGACAGCAATATGTTGTAGTGCAATATTTACAATGGCAATTTACAATCGGCATCTTCTAAGATTTTGCTATCAAATATATTCACGGCATGCTTGGTTCAACCATGATACCATGGTAAAAGTCTGGATTGAAATTTTGAAAACTATAGCAATCATGGACTAAAATATTTATCCCTGATTTCAGAGAAATACACATGCAGCTTAATACCCATTTTAATACTCCTAACATTGATCAAACAAGTGGTTAAATGTCAGGTCGACTCTTAAATTACAAAATTTGCATACTATGCGAATTAAAATTAGAATTTGAATTTATAGCTTAATATATTTCAAAAAAATGCTAATCCTTAAGCCTTTTATAGTCAACCTTCAAAGTTAATACTTTATTTAGCATTAGAACGACGAGTGGCAGTTGAAGAAACCATTATTGTTTATATTAACATTTCCAAAATTATCATGTGTGAATCACTGAGTGATGCACCTGTGCCTGATTTTTTAATCATAAATACATAAATCAATGTGTATGAATAGTTGAAGGTGAGAATTTATGCTCTGTACACAGAGCATAAATCATGCATAGCTGGTTGTGGTAATTTTCCATTTAATCACACTATCAATTTGATAGATCAGCTGTTATACCGAAAAATATATGTACGTAAAGACAATAAGATGAGTAATAGAGTGTACACACATATGAATTAATATTTATTCTGCATAATATCTACTTTGATTACTTCTAGAAAGCGTGGCTTACACCATGATAAAAACCAGATATTTGGAAATAGCACGGGTAATGTTTAACTATGTTTAATGCAAAGATAATTAAAAAAAACTGTTTAAAACACCACTTACAGCATCTCTTTCTGAACTAGGCAACTTCTTGCCAGGGGAAACGTAAGCGGCGCATACTGTCACTCGATTTTCACCAGATGTGGCTACCAGCATACCAAAGTTATGTTTTGGAGCTGGAAATACCTGCAAAAATAAAAACCAAAAAATTGAGTAAATTTTTTTTTGCGGTCCATGCATCATTTGACTTGCAATTCTGATGCTTACAACCAAATCCTGTTGTTGGCATGATTAGTTAAAACTAATTTTTGAGTTTATGTAGCCTATTCTTTTTCAGCCAGTTATTCAATACATTGGAACAAAGTAGCGCTTAGTGTGATGACAAAATTATGACATTGACTAAAATCGAATTATATTTAATAAAAACAATGACTGGGATCACATAAATACGTCAACACTTAACAGTAAGCACATAAACCATAAAGCAATAAATGTAAAATAAGTATGACTTGTACGTCATAGGCTTCTTGAAAGCAAAAATCAGTACTACAGTGCAGTTATTGTAAAAAAATCAAGTTCATTGTTAGCAAAGTAATTTTAATCCTTGTGAATGTCATAATGTGAAGACCAGAAATAGCCATGCATACATTTTAAGGTTTTGCAAGCTTGACAGATCTATATAACAAGTACATCACATGTACATGTACATGTATAATGTATAGCCTAATCATCTTTCGTATTTTACTTTTTCATAAATCTAATAAACCACATACTTCTGCAAGTTAACAATTCCGTTATCTTCTCCAAAAACGTTGAATTCCATGCCAATGTATCAATGATTTTTGCTTAATTAATATTATTAATGTTTGGGAAAAAATCATAAGACTAACTTCACTTTCAACGAAATACCACGAAAACTAGGCAGATTCTGTAAACCGATTCATATCAGTATAACCTAAATTGATATACAAGATATATGACTAAAACATGTTTACTTTTTGTTAGCGATAACAAAGAATGCAAAAGTAATATTGAACACAAAGCACATTATTTGTAAATTAAGTTCGAAAATGAAACCATGCCATTATATAACACAAAATTCTAGTAGTGTTACTAGCAATTAGAGAAATAAGAATTACCCTGAAGAGTTTTCTTATATTCAAAAATAATGCATGTACATGTAAGCTTATACATGAAAGGAAACATAAAATTAAGTTATTTTTTGTTTAATTTTCTTGCAATTGATTCAGATCCATAGTTTAATTGATGGTACAAATGTTTTAAAGCGTATAAATTGCTTACATTTTATGTAGTATGAAATAAAAAAAAATTCATAACATCTATTTTTCAATATTCCACAAATTCATTGAAATTCAAATGAGAAATTCTTTTGTTTATTACTGACAAAATATCTAGCAACAACAAAAAAGAAGCATGCAATAAATGCCATAAGGTTATTTTTACTAAAATAAAAAATTCGAATTAATTTTTGTACAAAACTACATGTGTAAATGTTTAAAAAAGTTACATGAAATAACCCAACCACATTACAAAACTATAGCTGTACATGTGCATGTAAAGCATGGTGTTACAACTGATAAAATCTCCAGAATCTACAAAAACAGATACTGTCGATATGTCAAAATATAAAAAAATCTGTGATTTGAAAAACTCACCGGTGGTGGCAAAACATTCAGAACGAATATGCACGCAAATAGCCCGAAATTTAGCCGAAACATAGTTTCAGGGTTACCGTATGGAAACGTCCAAGAATCAAAGTTGAACGTGCACGAGCAGAAGGATAATTGCCACTGAAGCCGGCATTAAATCCACTTTGTTGAGCGAAATTTCAAATGGTTCGCGTAGCACTCACACCCCATCGAAGAGTGACTAATCAGAAGCAATCCGTTACCTTCCAAATTATATCTATAGTAATTTGTTCAAAGTCAATGCTATCTATCTCCAACGTGTCAAACTATGTTAACACGGGCATAGCTCCAGGAAGATAAGACAAATGGAAAAAAAAACAATGTTTTATCTGAGTGAATACAAGACAGCATTAAGTTGAAAGTTTCAATGGCTAAAACTCTTGGAAGTGATGATATTGACGCTGAAGTGTTAACTACAGAAGAAAAATTATCACTTTCGCCATCATGTATGAGAAATTATAATCAAATATCCAACTTAGATAACGCGGAAATCCACAAGAAAGCAACACGTGTGGATATATGGCCATTAATTGTGGAAATCTGTAAGCCACATGGCTCCTCGACTAGCTAGTCGCAAGGTTATCAATGTACTAATTGTCCTGCAAATGAAAGAAATTGAGGCTGCACAATTTAAGAAAATTACAGCAGAGCTTATGGACTCCATGATGATTGCTCTCTTGACTGATTATTTCATTAAGGCTATTGTCAGGTTCAATAAATCAAGGCGATTTAGATAACGTTTCATACAGGGGTAGTCACCCAATTTTAATTACAAATTATAAAAAGGGTTTTATAAATTCCTAGATGGTCATGAAAGTGTTTAAGCCACATATTGTTCTTTTAATTGCACTGCTTAGTTTGGTGCTAGAGATAATCTTTGCAATAAACACCGACCACTATTTGCACACATTAAAATAAATATATGCAATTTGAATATTTTTGATAAATTTGGCATATGAAAGTGAGTTGAAATTTTTAAAAGTTAAAACTGAGATAAACATAAAAACGATTTAATGAATACCGCTATTGGGAATTATGTAATGTTGTAATATTAATCTCAACATTCATGTACATGCACATGGTAATTTTCTCCATGGCAATGGTAAATCTCTCCATGTTCTTGTGCATACTCAACATACATAAAAAAAATTATATATAGGCATACTTTTAATCTGCTTTGCATTGGTAAAATTTAGGGTCCGGGCTTAAGATCAAACTACTCGACAAGTTAATTAACCAACTACTTTTATAGAAGCAAAGTCCATATTTCAGGATAGTAAAGCTGATTGACTGGAAAAGTGATTTACAAGCATCGCATGACAAATCACAGGTGCCAATGATGGTTTGCTGTCAAAAATGCTAAATTTGATTTGGAAATAACCCTGAAAATTTGACAAATAACAGCTGCCCATGCATATAAAAGTTTACAAGAAAAATAATGATAAGAAGGTGAAGATGAAATTTTTTACTTAAAAAGCGTTTTTAGTTTTGAATAAAAAATAAATTTGCATCCCCCGTGTAATATTAAAAGTATTTCAAGGTTTCTCTTTTGAGATGAATAACTCTGTCGTCATTCATGAAAGTAAGCACTTTCGATAATGCACAGTATGATCAAATGAAAAAAGGAACGCTTTTTCACAATATGAATGCATGATAATATGCACGTGTACATTATTTCACTATTTATTTAAATTAAGTATTTCATAAGCATGTTCAAACCGACAAGAAATTAAAGTATACTGTGTTTTTTTTTACATGTAATGTATTTCTTTGTTATACAGTAGCCTACTGTAAACTGTATGCTACATGTACTGTGCATATCGTGAAGCTAGTACCATAAAAAACATAATAAGTGTTAAGATATACACTGTACATGTAATTTACATGTAATATACTAGTCTAAGCAGCTATAGCTCTACGATATTTACATGTCATTTTTTATAAAATTAAAATGTACATGTACGTTGCTTTTGAGATTTATTAATGTTTGATAAAAAATAGTCCTGTAGATACATTACATGTACAGTGTACATGCACATGTAGGAATACTTGTAATGTACATGTATGTCAAAGCTTCAATTGCTACTAATATTGTTAAATTAAGATTTGTAAAATATAAAGAAATCTAGAGAATACTATAGAGAATTCGTGAAGGACTTTTCAATATCACTAATTTCTGAAAACCGTTACCAAGAATAGGTTTGACCAACCCTTTTTCTATTCTCCAAAATGTCTTTCAGTTTTAGGCCTGTACCAGGACGAAGAATGGTTTTTCTTGTAAATGCAAATATTAACTTTATGTAGTGATGGGACAATAGAGCTGTTGCAAAGCTCTGAAACTACTTGAAAACCTCCCACTATTTAAACATAAAGTGAAATGCCATATTATTAGCCAACCCGTCCAGAAACAGCAACGTCATATGCCCAAGTAAATTCAAAAGCAATTAACAAGTTTGAAAGTAAATATGGCTAGAAAGGCAACACGGATTTCCAATTTAATGGCTATAATATATTTAAGACCATAACCTTTGCACAAAATAATTAGCTCACATCAAGGAACATACTTTGCGACTTTCTAAGCAGAAGCTCAGAATTGTATTTAACAAAGCAAATAAGATCACCAAAATGCCGACATCACATATTACTGTCAAGGTAATATTTCATGTAGGTGTGAGTGGTAAAGAAATATGTAATAAATACATTTATGAGTTGTATGAAATGTCATAAAACATGCAACGAAGTGGCAACTTTTAATTTATTTTAAAATATAGCTTTCATTGACTAGCATTTAAATTTTTGAAGTAGATATTAGCTAGTTAAGGAACAATAGGGATCAATTTTTATGGAAAAACCGATATTATAATTGAGGACAATAAATGAGAATTGCGAATTCCAACAAATAATAGTACAATATAGACAAATTATTTAATAACAATACCGAATATACTACTTTCCAAGCCGGTAGAAATAAAATAATAGCAACGAACTAAATGCAATAGAAATTTAGTTCTTAAAGGTATTATGCAATAAACCGTTTAACCACGAATTCGTCAAACTTAGTGTACCATTTTTAAACAGTACTCAACTTTTTTTATAAGCATGAACAAGGAAACGAGTAAATATAACAATATTGAAAAAAGCATAAAATTTACATAAATAATGGATATAATCAGAAATAATATATTAAAATAAATATAGGCCTATGCCTATTTTTTATATAATGCAATGGTAAATATTTACTTTAACCTTTCCTTAAATTAACCTCGATATTAAAATCAGGGTTTAATAATTTCTCATTTGTGTATATCAAACCAACGCTGTTGCTTCCGGAATGTCCTCCATTTGGTTCAGTTTGAAATACTTCAAGCCATCTGGGTGAAAATTCCAAAGTTTTCCAAAGTCCTTTTTAATGCAGCTAAGAAGTATCACTGGAAGAAGAGTGCATGGCACCAAAAAGAAAAGTGCTGGTTGTCCAGTCCTCATAATTGTAAGAACTACATCAGTTAATGCCAATCCGAATATATAACCTTTTAAAATATAAACATTGTTGCTTGAATTCGTAACCGTATTTCGCATAAAAAATAAATTAATATTTTTTTCGCTTACCCACGATTGCTATTGGTAAATATATTTTTGATTCACCATACATTCCAAAATCATGGCAAAGGGAAACTAAGATCCCTGCAAATATATAAAAAATAGAATTAATGAAATGGTTTAATAAGATCCTACTGAAAGTTTAGGTCGCTTCACTGCATTGCACCGCTGTGAAGCAGCGTAGCAATTATTTGAAGTTTCACAATGTTCTTAAAAATATTGTCACACTTTTAAATAATTGTCAATAAAAACGAAAGCAGTTGATTTCATACAAAAAAAACATTCTCTTTCTTTTCCTAGTTTGAGATTTTGTCCTAAGTGTTACGACTAAAAAGTTATAATTTGGGTTTACATGTATATAAAAAATGGCCGTATAGGTAAAATCAAACAACATCAGTGGATAGATCACACACGACTGACATTCTATTTAGCTGCATTAACAGAATTTTCATAATTATAAAACTTAAGAAAAAAGTGAGGTGTAGATGACTTTTCATCCACCCTGTATACAGGTAAAGCAGAATTTATAAATCCAATTAATCCCACACCATGAAAAATGAGTTAATGCAGATGATTTCAAAAATCGTCTAAAACTATATAGTGCAATTGTAAATGTTTTTACCAAAGTATTGATTGCAATTTAAGTACATTTTTACTGTATAAATTAAAAAATTGGCTATAAATTTGTTCCCCTAGAAGAATAAATAGACTCAATATAGGAAAGGTATTTTACATACCTGGAATGATGATATCGCCAAATCCAAGGATAAAAGAGGCACTCTCCAAACATATTTTTAATGGATTTTTTGAATAATAAGGAACTATTAACAGTGTAGGCAACTGGAAAAATTAAAACCTTGCTTTAAAAGATTTTATATGCAAATTAGGTTAAAAAAACTTAATATCACTTACTTTGTCAGTAGGTGTGTTTTGTTCTTCACTTTTTCCAACTGCAATTCTCTCCATAACACTTTTACCATCCTGAATTGAGAAAGAAATTCAAATGTTTTTTTGCTTGCTTGCAGAGTTTAATAAATACAAGTTTATAATCCAACACCATGCATGCATTCATTATCAAAAAAAGACGATGACCAGATAAAGGATAGATAGAAATGGAATGATTTTACTTGAGCATATCGATAATTGAATGAAAATTAGTATCAAAATAAAATATTTTGTTAACACCAATTTCGTAAACCTATAAATTATAATACATGTAGTTATAACGTACCTTTGTAAATAGTGGAGTTATATAAACAGAGAAAACGTCATAAATGACAAACACAACCAAAATAATTGTGCAAATCTACATAAAGAATATAGTATTAAGAAAGTATACTGAGTAGCTAAACTCTACAAAGGACAATTACTCACTTTTAAATTATTAACTCTCTGTTTGGCTATAAATGTAATACATATCGCCATTCCTAAAATATCTTGCAGAATCCACATATTCCTGAAAAATCAATTCCTCAGATAATGTGCTAATTAAAATAGGTAAAACAACCCTATCCAAAAAGTAACCTACTCTTCATGTCGGAATATTCCCCAGGTAATTGTAACAGCAAAACAACATAAAAGAAATAAAATTTCTCGAATCTCAATGGAAAACTTGAACAGCTTTGGAATTTGAATAGGAATCCTTGAAAATTACATGAACTGGTGTTACCGAAAGAATATAGAAAAAAATAGAATGATATAATTTTAGACCTACCTGCAGCTGCCACATGGTAAAAAGTAAATTAATGGGAGAAAAATCCAATAAATACCTACAGCCGAAGCCACGCAGAAAAAGGCAATAAAAAAAAGAACTGGAAACAAGAAATGTTTTTTTAACAATAAATAAATCAATATAAGAAGATCAACATTTAAAAAATTGCATAAGCTTACCCATTGAATCAAAGAAGTAATAGAGTGATAAAATTGTGCCAAAAAACATAACAGCATACATCACCAGCACAAAAATGGAACAGAACAAATCAGTTGAAGGACTGCATTTCATTAGACACTCTATCCGTTTATCTTTTTCAAAATCACAGTCCCCATCCATGTAAATGCAATGGGCCAATTTGTATCTATATGCAAAGTTATATATAATATAAAGTAATATAAACAAAACAAAAAACAATTACATGTATGTTAAATTGTTAATTAATTATAAGAATATATATATATATAATTCTTACAACATACAATCCCTGGTCAAAAATCAATGGAGAGATTCTATGGTTTTTCATTGTATTTCTAATGTTGACAATAGGAGCATAGAAAAATCCTATTGTTTTCTAATGGTTAATTGAATTGCTTAAATTTATTGTCCAAAATCAAATAAGACCAATAGATCGAATTTCTTTATTGTTTTCTATCGATTTTTAGACCACTGACTTATGGAAGAAATGGACCAATGTTGTTATAAATTTATGGAATAGGATATAGATGATTACATTTGTTCTCGTTTGTTGGTAGTATAGAATGCCCCTATGATAATACAACAGGTGGCCATTAGTCCAATTAAAACCAATGACAAATTGACGTAGCGGAGAGTTTTAGGTGCAAAGAATTCCACCATCACATCTGAACTCATAGTCTGAAATTGCAGCAAAGAGATTTTACATTTTATTAATTCGGGTATTAAATCTGAATTTCTTTCCGATCTTGATCTGCAGGACATTGCTTATCAACATATCCCTTACAGAAAAGTGCAACCCTTTTCTGTTAATCACCATTGTGTTATATTTTTCTTAATTGTAAAATAGTCGTAAACTTAGTCATAATGTAGGCCTATATGGTTATTTTTAACACTTTAATTGTCATAAAGTAATCGCACTACCTATTGGATAAAAAAATATCATTTTTGATGATTGTAAACTGATCATACATGTAATAAACAGGTCACATTTTGGTCGCAATTAATACAATCATAAAATCGTCATTTTCGATGTTCCTTAAAAAACTTTTTTTTCGAACAATACATGTAGGCCTCGATGAAAAACCGACCAAATATTGTTAACATTTCAGGATTAAACTTTTTTGTAAGGTAATTCACCCATAATATGATACAAAAATGGTGTCAAGGACATTTTGTCAGTTTTTAACATGCAATCAAGTATAAAAAAGTAACGTACATGTACGTCACCTCAGAACCTGAAACTATTTAGGGATCACAGACTCAAGTTGTTCTAATTAATATTTAATTCTACTAAATACGAGTATAAAAATAATAAAACATACCTGAACGCTCCTAAACTCATTTTGTAATATAATACTTAGTGGGATTTTGATATCAAATGTGTCTGTACCATTTCCAGTTGGTATTTCCTAGATACATTATATTAAATATATGTATCATTAACCAAAAAAATGCAATTAAAAGTAGAAATATAAATAATAAGCTTACCTCGGACAAGTTTTGTGAAACTACAACAATCCCAACAGCACCCAAACTAAATAAAACTTCATGTTTTTGAAATAGAGTACAAGTTTGTCCTTTGACAGCAACTGTCCGCCCTTGCAATTCTTCTAATTTAATAGACATAATATCCATAGGCTTCTTACATGCATTCCATGGGGTTAGATCCAATAATGGAGAAAATAACTAATAATAAAAGTATAACGTTTGAAAAAAAAAGTACATACCTTAAGATTTATCAAAATAAAATCATAAAACTATCTTACATCTATGTCTTCAAAACTTGGTAAATCTAAATCAGAGGGCACATAGGCAGCGCAAATGTGTTTCACATAACCATTATCAGAGGCAACAAAAACGCCATTGTCAAAACTGGCCACTACCTAATGCAAACAGTTATCATTACATGGAAATTGAAGTTCCCCTTGAACAAAAGCTAATCCAAAAAAGTAGACTTACCATGCGTGTTGTCAAAGAAATAACAGCAAAACAATGCAAGAGTGAAAATTTAACCATGTTTAAATGTTACACAAATATAGCGTATTAAACTAGGATTTAGATATAATTTTTAAGAAGAGAATAAAGCTATGTTACGACATTATTTACAAGAATCATTCATTAAAAAAAAAATTCAACGTGCAACCACCTAACAACTACCAAGATACAAAATCCAAAGATAAAAATGTTTGGTGAAACCTTATCAGGCAAAACTCCAATTTGAAGTTTTATCTCAATTCCCTTCAATACAGTTACAGATAAGAAATAAAAAAATTAACCTTAAAGATTACTGAAGGCAATCGAGATATGCCCAATGCCCCAGGTATAAAATGTATCTAATGACTCGTTTTTTGCATAACGTAAAACCATGATTAGTAATAAATCTAAAAATTTCAGTTTTATCACACCTGGAAACAAAATCAAACTACAATGTTTTAGCTTAGAACTATCTACTTTATCTAAATAAGAAATAATAAATAAAAAGCACTTTTGACTCGAGAAGTTTTAATTGAAATCACATATGGAAAAGGTATGACACACACTATAAATCCTCTATCACACCATTCCCATTTTCATCAGCTATTTCAATTTTGTTATTTATGAAGAGCTATCTAGAAGTTGGCAAAATATCAAAATAAGGGAATTCCCTTAAATTTAGCCATGTATTTTTATATTTTGACTCATATCAAATATCAAACTAAGGATGACTTTGGGATCTCTATGAAGGCACTTTAAATAATCTGGTAAAAAAAAGTACACATTTGAGATTAGTGCATGGAATTCTTATTCTTGTTATTCTCTAAAAAAAACACTTCTTGTGACAAATTAATTTTATAAAACGAGTATTTCCAAAATGAACACTATTAATCATAGCGGCTCATTGTCAAGCTTGAAAAAAACAATGATAAAGATGAAAAAATGTGTTTTGAAGTATTTCTGAACAAAAATTTTTTAAAAAATATTATTTGACTGCTTGAAAGTAAACAAAACTAATAACATATGAGCCTTTTTGCAATTTAGTGTAAACGATAATGATGATTGTACTATAAAACCTATCTTTATGGTAATATTAATAAACGGTGTGTGTTACTTTACTGAAACCAGATAAATTGTTCAAATCTTAAACAATTACATGTACAAAGTAATTTAAAAATAAAAGATAATCTCCATAACAATCTCATAATCAAAAATTTTTAAAGCAATTTTCTGATCTTTAAAAGCACTTCTGAAGTGTGCCAAAAAAACAGAACAGGTAGCATATTTTATCTGTGGTAGATAACATGAACTAAAACCGTTCGATGAAAGTGTTCACGCCATGCTCTTTTTTATTGTTTTATGAGAGTTTTTTCCTCGCTAATTTCACTGGTATTGTCAGACGTAGAGCTTCCATCCCGCGCAATGTACGGTCGTTCTTCCTGATCTCCAGAAATTTTGGAATCATCGTTTTCAATGATTACCTAAAATATAACAATTATAATTCTTTCAATTACAGAATCACCAAAAACGTCACATAAGTTTTTTAAGGGATGAAGAAAATTAACCTCATTTATCAAAGAATGGCTTACCTCTAATTCACCGTTCCAGAAATGAGTAAATTCCTTTTTACACAAACTAATAGCTGTTACTGGTATAAGCATACATGGCACCAAATAGAGCAAAGCAGGCTGCGCTTGGCTCATAAGATAGAGCCCAGCAAACGTTATTATTAAGCCAAATCCATATGCTACAAAAATACATTCAGAAAACAACATTACATACATTGCAAATCTTTAAGAAAAAAAAGAATGGCTACTGCTCCTTACCTATGACAACAGAAATAAAATATAATTTTGGAGACCCGGTTTCTACACCGAATGTATAGCAGTATGATACAAGTAAACCTATAAAAACGAATTCAGATTAAATAAGGTGTTACCGGAACATAATATATCAAAGTATTATTTTTTTATAAATGCCTTACCTGGAATTAAGATGTCTCCAAAGCCTAACATTGAGTATTCTGGGAAACAAAATGCTAAAGGATCAAAGCTTAGGTGGGGTACTCTCAGAACCATTGGCATCTGTAACAAAAAAATAATATATTTCAGATTCCATTCAATTGTATTAAAAGCAATTTTACAAGAACCAAATAAAAAGCTACAAACTTGTTCGTCCGAACTTCCGCCAGTAGCAACCTCGACCATCACGCTAGCACCACTCTACAATAAATGTACGTTGCTACATGTATTTACGTGTAATTTACTAATTTAGTGCAACGGAAGATAAGAAACTATTACAAACCTTAGTGAAGAGCGGAGTTACAAACACGAAAAATATGTCATAAAAAAATAACAGCCCTAATAAGATTGTACAAATCTGAAAATAAGCAAACTCGTTAACTAATGCCACAATTGTATGCTTAAATAAAGATGAATGGCAAAATATAACAGCTATTACCTTGAAGCTTGGGAGTCTTATGACAGTTAGCATGGTGATTGCAAATGCAATACCTAGTATATCCTGCAAAATCCAGGAATAGCTAAAATAGAGAATTGGGATTAATATCAACCGATGTATCTTTATTTTATAACTACTCGCTTCATAACTGAAAGCTATATATTTATGATGATAAAAACTGTAGTTTTGACAAAAAGTGAGCATTTTTGTATATACACAAATGGCATTTTGACTAGACTTCAACCAAAAAACCAAGGAGTCTTAATTTTAAGCATTGAAGTATCAACACGCGCTTCAGTAACAGGATAACAGACGTACCTTTCTTTTCGTAACACGAACCATGCTGCCGTTAAGGTAATACACCCAGCCAATGCTACCAATTGGCGAACTTCTAGTCTATGCTGACAACACTGCATGCTTGGCGTTCTGAAAATTACATTGGTATTTTATGTTTACCGCTAATCTCAAAGCAACAAACATAATTAGGTTTACTTTTAACATGATACCAATATTTACCTACACGTGCCGATAGGAATAACCATTAGAAATGGATCCAAACAATGATAAAGACCCATTGTTGAGGCAATGCAAAACATGCCAATGATGAGGTAGACTAAAAGAAATTGTGGCATAGATCAAGTTTAATAAATGATAATCGCAACAACAAAAAAGATTCATCCCTTAATAACTAAAACAATTCACAATTCGCAACTATTAACTGCAAAGTGATACTGGAAATGAAAACATTCCTAGTCTAAAACTTGGGCGGCATTGTTTAACATGTTGCATCATAGAATAGTGGATAGATAAGAAAAGTATCTAAATAAATATGCTTACCAAGATAATCGTAGAAAAAATAAAGTAACAACAGCATACAGCACATACAAAGAACTGCCGCAACAACCAGCATCGGGGTTACATTTAACATTTGTTCATCTTGGAACTGAGATATCACACTTTCAGACCTTGCGTGAACGGACCGACCATCTCTTGGAGAATGCTTGAGCCGAGCGCTTTTCGAAAATAAAGAATGTAAGGCAATGTCTTTTGTTTTTTAAAGAAACACAAAAGGGAAAAATAAATATGTAATAACAATAACCTACATCAACGGTCTAACAGCTCTCGACCAAGTAGCGCCGAGTATTATGCTCAACATTGCCATAAGCCAAATAATGAGTAAACTGAAATCAATGTGGGATCCCTCCGGTGCATATTGTATTACGCTAAGATCCGTTCCAAGGGTCTTAAAAAACAAACCCATTGACACGTTAATGTACGACAATAATATTTAGCTGCTAAACATTCATTATAGACAACAACAAAAATGCTACCTTTAATTGTTTTAAGGAGGTTTCCGAGATTATGGTCAAAGTAATGAGTACATTGTTTTGTTCAATTTCCTGCCCAGACGGTGCTCTCTATTAGAGAAATAGTTATTATTAACAACGAATCATCGTTTTATTCAGCTTTATAATTGGCATACTAAAACTCACAATAGATCCAGGTGGCGAAACAACCACAACGCCAGTGCCTCCATTATCTTGTACAACCTTGGCCTTCTCGATAAGAGTACAGTTTGGCTTTTTAACGATGACCACCTTGCCGTGTATTTCTTTCAATATGGATGAATCGTTATCACAAGCTTCCCAAGGCGTCAAATCAAGAAGTGGTTGTACTGGCTAAAAAGTACATTCACATATTATAAAAATTGGTATAACACGGCAAAACAACTTAGTCTATGTTTAAATCATATGCTATAAGCATAACAGTAGGCTAAACTGCCTTCACCTTCCCCATTTCTAGAGCCAGTTAATGTGTTTTTTGCTACATAATCGCACCCTTTGCTCTGTATATTGAAAGTAGAAAACCTAATAACTTACAGCACCCTCTCTTGTATGTGGCAAGGGATGAACATTATGAAAATACGTTAAGCAAAAACGTTCCTCCGTTGTATTTTTTATGGCCAGTAGAATGCCATGATCACCATAGACCTAAATATGAAAATACCAAATGAAACAAGGTCGAGTTATGAAAATTTACATAAGAACGTTTCCGTTTAATCATGATATATTAAAGCGGATGGTATTAGTATTGGCATTTCTATATGAGTTTAAGCGAGCTATAGCTAGTGGACATTTCATAAGAATTTAATTATAAATAACAGATTGGTAGAGAACGATTAAAGTGCAAAAAAAGACAATAAAAAGAACCTACCGAAGTCTTTAGTTTGATTACAAAGCTAACAAACAACCATGAATTCAAGTTAAACATGTTTAGCCTGTTCTTGACATGTGTTTTAAACTTCAAACAAAACTATACGCTGAAATTGATGGAGATCGAGATCGCTACTAAACAGATATTTACACACGTAAACGAAAAGATACGTATTATAACAATGATTAAAATGTAGTACAGATGACAAATCGCCTCAAAACATCGACTAGTTCCAATATTTCCAATAGATATGTGCAATAGAATAATCCTTCCGTGCTGCTGACGAAAGCGACATCTTTCGTTTATATTGCCAAACACAAAAATTTACTACGGCGCTTTCTAAAATTTGTCTGGACCCGCTTGGACCGCAAAATACAAGAAATATTACATGAACGTACAGGAAATTATAGCATCATCATGGAACAAACTAACAAATTCAATTTAATTTATGAACCTATTTACAACAAAGTCTTTAAAACTTGCTGGTGAAAAGAAATTTTCTTCAAATAAATAAAAAATTACCTTGCAAGATTTCTATTCAAGGAATCATGCGTGTTTTGTTTGGAAAAAGTTGATTTGAGACTGCATGCATTGATCAAGTAATTTTTTTATGTTAAAGTTATTGTTATTTAATTCGACCATTAATATTTTGTTACAAATATTGTTTCTTTTGTAAAGTAATACTTCAATTATTTCTATTTAAAAATATATTGTAAAACTACTCTCACTCGAATCTGGCATCTTCAATGCTCGATCCTGCCAAATGATATACGGCATGGCATATGACTGCATGGTAATACTTACTTTTAGACAGGATATATGCTTTCAGAGAAGTTCATTATGGGCCTCAAGTCACGAAACCGGCACATTTTATGCTTTTAGAGAGGATATTCTTTTACACATGTTGCTTTTAAACAGGTTCTACTCTATCAGTAATGTCGACGTTGGTTATTAAATTTAGCCAACTGATTTGGGGAAAAGTGAGACACTTATGTATTATTTTCCTCCGGGTGCTATATGGTATTTAATTAATCTCTGTAGAATGGATTTTGTATGTTTTTTGCTGCTAGTTTATAAAGTTTTCAATTCATATCAATTACATATAACTAAAACGAAATTTTTTATTTTCATGCATTTAATGACAATTAATTTACTGCAAATTGCATAACTCCCAAGATTTCTTTGTTCGTATAGCAATTTTAAAAACATGATTTACAATCTATAATAGTTGATGGCGTCATATCCATATAAATAAACAAAATATTTTCCATTTTCTTCTATGTTGGTTAAGTCTGCAAAACGGTATTAAGAAAGGTGATTCTGAGATCACAAGATGAAATAAGTTTTTAATTACCCCACGCATGGGCTAAATTAATACAAAATTCGAACTTTATAATCAATAAAATTCTGTAGTAGATTTTATATACATGTATTTGTTATAGACAGTCAATTAACAAAACTATACACATCCTTTTAAAAAATGTTTCAGTAAAAACGTGTCTCAGTTCTCCCCACTCTTCCCTTGTAGGTTCACTTCGACGACGACTATGAAATTAAAATTAATTTTGTTGAACACAGCACGCGTTATGGCATTATAGACAACCTTTATTATTCTCCAACCTGTTTTGGGACTATAATCTCGGCAATAAGGTGTTATATCTGATGAAAATTCTATTTTCGAATTCCACCAGCTGCATTTGCTTGATCATATGTCTCCCCCTTAAACCCACCCGCTATTTTCGTTGCCAAAAAGCCAAGATTCATAAAAAAATACTTGTGACAGACAAAAATTAATGTAAAATCAATTATTTAAAGAAAATTTGTTGTTTTCTGTCATAAAAGAAATTTTACCATATTTTACGTATACCCAATCTGTTTATCTGCAATTAATGATTATGGGAATAATGTAAAAGATACATGCATGAACGTTTGTGTATATTAGTCTACAGGAATACTAACTGGATCTTAAATGATTTTTTTCTTTCTCTGAATTTCTATACATGTAGCTACGTTTAAAGCACTTTACATTAAAGTTTTCTAACACATCTTCTATAAAACGGATTAACAATGAAGGTTTTCATATTTGTTTGAACTTTAAGCGAACTTTAAACTTTAAGCAATTGATATGCTTTAGGAACCTTCTTCATAGAAAGTTTATAAACACATGTACTTCGTTATGTTAATTGATAACGGTGCTTAATTATATTTTTCGATTAGCAATTTGTTAATAGTTGTCATAAGATGTAAAATCGGAAAAGCTTTGTAATTTTCTAAGATGTTTACTTCAGAATCCTCACAAGGGGATTACTACATACTTGATGGTTAGCCCATCAAATATTGATGGGAATATTGGATGCTCAAAAAGCAAATACACAGCCAAAGAAAACAGTTTAATTATCTTGTCCTAATTATATTGACATTGAATTCTCAGTGCACTTTTGTTACGTCTTCAGTGTGACGATAGTTGTTTAGGAATGCCTGTACAAAAACGACGTTTAATTTAGATTTTGCAGGATATGTGAGCTATACATTCTAAAATAACTAAATTGCCATATAAATCCAATGGCAATTTAGAATTGTCGGGATTTAGCCACGAAGTCAATATACGACGTGATTACTCCTATTAGTAGGGTTTGATCTTATGTTTTCTTGTCAATTAGCCATATTGTGTATCGATTAGCACTCACTAGTGGCATATAGGTGCCTTTATCATGGCATTAAATACCATCATGTCAGTATGTAAAGATCTGTACATACATGTAATTGCTTTTACTTTAAAGCTCATTCACCCTATACCTGCAATGTTAAAATTTCAAAAGCCATATTCTCCATAACAAATTAAAATAGATTAGTGAAAAATATTGCTCCCTATTAATCTCATTTTTGTACATAAAGCCGGCTACTTTCTAAAAATGTATTTCTTCCAGTTATTTTATAAATAAATGTTTTTTTTTTTAATTGGGGTGACAGTGCATGATGGGACACGTGCAGCCCCCTAGCGGCCAATCGATGATACAACAACCTTCCAAAAACAGTTATTTAAAAATAACTGGAGGAATACATTAAAAAAATAGCCAGTTGAATGCATTAAAATGTGATGATTAGTGAGCAATTCGTATGAGCTATGGAGAAAATGGCTATTGAAAATTTAACATTATAGGTAGAGGGTAATTTGCTCCAGAAGACAATGAGCCAGAACAGGAAGGGTTTCTTAGATCATTGCGTTGGTATATATTTTATTTATCATCATAGTGTAAATTTAGAAACGAGTTCAGAACAATAAGGTTAATGGTTGCTACATTATAATACGATATTTACATGATTTCACAGCAGTATGCAGAATTGTGATTTTGATGTCTGCAAACAAATTCGGTCAATGAAGTTTCTTTTGGAGGCTGCATCCTAAAAAAAAATGCATCACAAACAGATATTTTACAAACATGATGCTGGATTTATAAATGTCATGTTACAATTTCATACAATTCATACTGTATGTCACTACAATGAAATTGCTGATGTATTTTGTATTAACAAGTTTTTCATTTCAGTAAATTATTATGCACGGTAAAAGCCTCCAGCTTACCAAAATCGCAGTTTATTGATAATACAGACCTATTATTGGTACATGTACAATACATATATTAATTTTAAGTCGACATTTGTAACAAGCGTGTAATTAATTACAACAACGGAAAATATAATACCGACATTATAGTTTAATAAGCTTGCAAGGATTTGCAGGATTTTGTCAAAAATAACGATGTGTAAGCATAATTTGAAATAATTTGAAATAATTTGAAATATAATACCGACATTATAGTTTAATAAGCTTGCAAGGATTTGCAGGATTTTGTCAAAAATAACGATGTGTAAGC
>JAQGCC010002141.1:0-19700 GCA_034698905.1 Xestoiulus laeticollis | reverse complement strand
AGCCTATATAAAACAGGGCATCTTTCAGCGGGGTAAAGCTCAATCCAGCATGACTGAACCATCATCCCCAGCGCTGGATTTCATTAGCACCCCCATCTGCCCATCACTTGCAATAGCTCAGTCAATCTGGGGGAGAACGGCACGTGCAAAGATAATTGAATAAATAGCGGGAATAAAAACGAGGGGTAAATGTTATGAAAATTTAAAAAGGATATGCTTCTGAAAACCAGCTCATATGACACCGAGCATTGCACGCAGACCTTTAACTATAAGAAAAGCCAAGATGACATTTATCCATTTACTTTTCTCAGTGTTTTGCCCCTGGAATAAAATGTGGATACACGAAGAATCATATATGCATTGCAAAGCTGAATTGCAAGCATTCAGACAATGCACAATGGCACGAATTTGAAATCTCATTAGCTTCAGGAGTTGCATGGACCAATCATCATATGCTTAAACTCATGCTTAAGCAGAACATCCATCGACATTTCCAGCAGGTGGTTCATCGAGGATATAAAGAATGCAATATGATATGCTTGAAAACTAGGTTAATGTTAATGTGAATTTTGCAATGCAGTGATTGGTGAACACTCATAGGTAGGATTGGCCTTCTTGACAGGTGGCCCATACACAAATAGGATTACGTCAAAGACAATAAATTGAAAGAATTGCAGCGGCAGGTGGACAACTGGCCACCTACACGCATTTCTTACTCAATGGATGTTGAACAACGGCATCCATCTTTGAATTTTTAGCTGGTCACACTGCTACGCCCATGATCCAAAAACTCGGTTTGAGTAGGCTTCATTAATGGGCCTGTTGTAATGTACATCAGGGGGGAAAGAGGGTCGATCCGAATCGAGATTAGCTTCCCTCTTGCAATGGATGGGGGATGTCAGAGCCAAATCCCTCAGCGCAATAGGGCGATAGGACCTAAGCAAAACCCGCAGGATGGGGACAGAAACTTGCATCTGCATATCAATGAAATTGAAGCAAACGTGTAATTGCATCGTAATAGAGACTAAAACCGACAATGTGTTGTGCTCAAAATTACAAAATTAAAGTGATTTTTTTAAAAAAAAGTACAATTTCATTACTCTTCAGCAAATCCCTTGTGGATGGCATATACGTAATGGGAAATTGCATTTTAAACATGGCCACGTCCTTTTACTCCAAATAATTTTACAATGGTTGTCATACTGATCTAACAACGTGTTCAAAACTCAAAAATTTAAAAGAAGCATAATTTTATTCCTTGTCAGCAAACCCTCTAAAAGCGCATACTGCATTGCAATTCCAACATTTCCACATCCTTTTACTCCAAATGATTGCAATCAGTCATACTGAAGCAACAATGTACTAAAAGCTCCAAAATATAAGTTTAAATTCAGTATTAAAGTTTTGCAACAATTATTACAAACACTTTAAGACACAGGAGTATACATTGTATAGTTTGCATTACATTTCCAACTTTTATTTAAAGTGATTGCAAGCAGTCATATATACCGAGTCAGGAATGCACTGAAAATTCCAAAATTTAAGTTTTAAATTCAATTTTTTAAGTTCTGCAGCAATTGTAATTGCAAACCCATTCTGGCACATGAGCAGTAGCTTTGCATTTCCAACATGGCCGCGTCCTTTTACTCAAAGTGCAATTCCAATGACTGCAAGCAGTGCAAGCAGGCATACGCCTTCAGGGGTGTTGAACCTGGATAAGGCAAATAAACACTGAATAAAGTAAATTAAAATTTTTTTTCTGGAGCCAGCCAACATCTTGATGCGGTAGATGGCACCACTCTCTGGTTAAAATCTAGGTCCTCATACATCTCCTGCCAAGTTTTGCATAGGTTGTATATAGCAAAGTCTTACGTCGGCATCGGATTATTTTTCGGTGTTCCCTATATATAGGCTCGTTAGAAGCGCATAAATATGCGGCTTATTCCCTCCACAGTAATCGAGCTCCTCCGGGGGGATCTTAATTCTGCTTACATGTACAGGCTTGATGCGAGGATTGCTACAAGTCCTTTTTTGTTATTAATCGTCAAGCCTCTCTTTAAGACAATGACATATCCCGCCGTTGCACGTGCATATGCCTGGGAATCTTAATTTGGCCGCCCCATTACCCAAAATCTACTTCTCCAGGGGCTTAATAAGCGTTTCTCAGTCTGGCCAAGGCATGAAATGCAAATACGAAGGAGGCATTATAAAACCTACCTGTCTGCATCGTGCATCCTAATGAAAGTGGACCGCCTTATATATAAAATGACAAAGACGCTTATAAGAGTTGCAGAATTTATATTACATCAAGGCTGTATTACGACACAGAGCACAGAGGAGGCATTGTTTAGCATAAAATAAAAAAAAAAGTCCATTAGCGGACCATCTGCGCGTCGTGCATTGCACGTTCAGGGAATCTATGGCAATATTTTCTTGAGTGCTTGGGATTATTATTATTAAGGGACAAAGAAGTCATATCCATCACTCTGCCATGAGTCCAGCCCCGCAGTATTTCTCTGGTTATGACTGGCCCGAAGATGGCCCGCCATCTTGCTGTACGGGAGGTCTCAAGGATAACAGGCTTTTTGCGCGACAAGAAAAAAAAAAAAAAACAACAGGCTGCTGTCAATGGCCGGGATTAATAAACATTTAAATGAAGCGAACGTGGGTCACCTGGGTCCCAAGTAAATTGGTCTTGTCAAGACGATCCTGTGACTGATTTATGCCAACTTGTTGGTGCATTTTCCATTTCAACTTGCCATTATCTTCCTATCATTTCATGCCTTCCCTTCTCGGGTTACCCCGTGCAAGTCACCCAGGACGAAAATGTGCTCACCAATAAGCACAGGTAAAAAGGTAATATCTTTTGCCCACCAGCACCTTCCTCCCCTCAACGTGGGAGATAAGTGAATCGTTTTTAAAGCCAATATCTCGACTTCATATACCAGTATATTTGCAATTTCAAATTGGTCGCCAATGTGGCAGCCGACCAACCTCTGAACAGTGGGCATATGTTGTCCAAAGCAAGGTTTGCAAGCATCCAATGCATTCTGAGACAATGATCATAACACATGAGTTGAACAAATTTTGTATTTCTTTAACATTGGCCTATTGCTGCAACAGTAACATATGACTTGTATACTATAGTATACAAATATCCAGGTATACCTGGATATTTTGCTTGCAAGGGGGACTACCACCCTCCCCCCCCAGAGGAATGTGTTGTGCAATATTAGCATAGGAAATCCGATACTAAAATCGTCACTTGAGCACGTTGCATTACTTGTCATTTCAATGTATAACTACTCCAATTTGAGTATATTGTCATCGATTGTACTGCTTATAGCATCTCCTATATCGTTTGGCAGATCAGAGAGACATGAGGGATGTATCAAATGCATGATTTAATCTCAGGTTGTATATTGAATATACATGCTAACTAATTTACAATGTTAATCCTGCAGAAAGCAGCCCATGTTATGTAAATCACCAGTATGGAAAAAAATAGGATAACCCTGCAGCAATGAAGTTTGCCCAAAAACCGAGGTTTACTGTATAGTGTAAAAAAAATTGTATATAGCCTCCCTACTTTGTAGGTTATTATATCTTTAACAATAATCTAAAAAACGCCAATACATCGTTTCGTATATATTCACCAGCCAATAATGAGTGAATTATACGTGCAGTCAGGATTTTAGGCATACCCAATGGCACGAACAATGAAAAAGTAGTAAATTTGGCCAAAATATAATAGGAGAGTAAAAGAGAAGGAGGAGGATGTGTACCTGAAGGGGAGCTATAGGGGAAGAATGGTGGGGAAAAAATCCCAGGTTCAGGAATTCTGCATGTAATGGTGGTCATCCATATTAAAAGTTCAAGCAGTTTTCAAGAACTCGTTTTTTTTTTTTTTTTTTTCATAAGGAATTATCTATTTCTGAGAGGGTTTATTTATTTGTTTATGGTTTTATTGTTTGCTTTAGTTGTCAAATGATGTCAGTTGTCGTGGATTTTTTTTCCCACCGTGATGAATGGGGTTCGTGGAAAAAGGGGGTGGTACCATGGGAACGGGGCAATAGTTTGCTGAAACATGGCTGCCCACAGTGGGACATCAAATCATAAAATGAAAATGCTAATGTACGTCGTATAAATTTCACTGAGCGGCGTGAACGTAAGGTTTGACCAATAATGGCCGAATATTCCGAGTGGAATTTGGAAATTATGGGCTGTCTCGAAGCACCACCATTTGCACGAGTGGGACTTTACACGCAAATTTTGCTAACTATAATAAATACAGTCGGAAAATTTGCACCATACTCTATAATCGCCAAAGGTCAGTTAAGCTAAAATCATTCATTATTGGGCTTCGGCGAGTTACAGAAACTTTGGAAAATTGTGAAATATGGTACAAATGTGGATATGAATTTTGGAAAAACCGCCTATGTGAGAATTGGTGTGCAGACAATACCACATTTATTACATTTAAATATAACGAAATCAAAGTGTCAGTTAACGCAGACCGTTTAAGTGGGATTTTAAATGGGTTAACTTACATGTCCCTGGTGTGTTGAAGACTAAATATCCCGCCTGATGAATTTCATCCCCAGTCAATGCATTATATTGTATATTTCCAAATTTATTTCCTAATAGTTTCAGCATTGTCACCGTCTATTTTAATGAGAGAAAAAAACAAGATTAAAATCATAATTTACATTATCAAGACAAGAATAAAAATGATTGCATAGTTATAAAAACAATATGTGAAGCATGAAAACAAACTTTTTGATTTAATGCTACCATTTTAGATCGTATTGTACATGTACATTAAACATACAACAATCATTTTCCTTATGCCAGTTCTACATCAAGGAAACAATTTCATGAAACATGAAACTTGAAATATTTCATGACAAAAATGTTGCACAAGAAATGTTTTGATACTTATCTGGTGCAACATTTGTCGGGAAACAAGGTGTCCAAACCACCAATGCAACACCGTTGAAACATTTCATGAAACAGTTTCAAGTTTCATGTTTCATGGAAATGTTTCCTTGGCGTGGACTAGGCATTAAGGCTACCTGCATTTGAGCATATTGGACAGTGTTGTCGATTTTGTGCAAGATGCAGGATTTCCCTATTTTGCTTTGGTTTTAGGATCACTTTTACCCATAAAAGATTATTGCAAATTGGAGTGACAAATATTTCAAGAAATTTACCCATAGTTTACATGTAGGCACTTCATTTATCATCCGATTTCGAGGTCGAGTACAAGTAAACCAGTAAAAACTGTTTTATTAACATGCCCATGCAAAATACAAATTATCCCTAACCACATTTGATTTTAAAAAACGATATCTTAGTTTCGGGATCACCTGAAGTATTTATACAGTTATCTAGCATCATCTGTACGAAATTCCAACACTTGTTTTGCCAGAAACTTGGTCTTGTTCCAAATGCTGTATGCGCTTGAATGCACCGTGATTAACAAACTAGTGAAAACCCGGGGTTTTTTTTATATACGAAACAAAGCGAGACAACCCAGACCAGGACATTCGCAATGCACAGAATACATTATTTTGTTAGTAGTAAATCATTTTGGGGAATCTAAAGCCCGTGTGAGAACCAACAAAAGGTTGTTTTCTATGTAAACACGAATTGGGAAATTTAAGACGGTTAAGTGGAGACACTTGTCTCTGGATAGTCGGAACACACGGTCATGCCCGGGCTAAAGTATATGCAAAACAAGGAAATAATTTTAAAAGCAGCGGGCTTTGACAGGACCAACTAGAAATGGTCCGTTCAATGTTCCACTTTTTCGCGATTGTTTTTTTTTTCTCATGTTTAATTATTCAAATGCAAAAAAAAAAACGATTCAAATTTACCATTTACTTGTATCTATTGTCCAGCAGCAGCACGCCCAATTACCAACAAACAAATTCGCAAATAAACAATAGCTTAAGAGAAAAAAAAAACTTATGTTTTCTTCAATCATCAAAGCGTCTCTTCTGCATTCAAACTTATCGGTTGCCAGATTTGTGCAACTTAGTTTTTTTCTGATTTTTTTCAATAGCTTAATTGGGTTGTTTTCCTCGTGTCTAGGACCTGAAAATGGGGGTGTTCACACATGACGATCGCGCTATAAACTTTAATAAACACATTTTTCCGCCATTATCAATGCCGAAAATTCTTAATTACGATATGTGAAAATATAAAAAAATGCATTGTTTTTTGGGTAACCCTTTTTACGTCTTTGCTACTTGTTTCCTGTACACTCAAGACTCGATCATGCACAAGATTTTCTAGTGAGTACGCTGTTCAATTTAAGGTAAAATGACTATAATTTACTATTTCGAGCTTTATAGTAGTCAATTTCATCATTAAGCCAGCAAAAAAAACGACCATCACCTTCCCAAGTTAGTCGGAAAAGCGTCTTCGTGTGCGCCCATTGTACTCACGCACACACATTTCAACTTCTAATAAATTGGCGGTGGTGGTATTAAAAGTCGAAATGGACACTGCATTTGGAGGAAGTTGGCCAAAAAAAGGCCATCTCATGACAAACACATGGGAACGAAATAAGTGGAAGGAGTGGCTGCGGAGACAACAAGAGGAAAAAATCTGAGACCAAAGCAAATTTGTTGCCCACTTTTCATAAGCAAAAATGCAAAAAGTCTCACGAAATCAACGAAGCCTCCATTTCACGACGTTCCTGGCCCAGGTCGTGTTCTTGCAAACGGGTGGGAGGATACCCCATTTCCATTACAGTCCAGCAACCAAGCGTGACCGCCTCGCTATTATTTCTGGACACTGTCTGTTGTTATTGTTACGTGGAACTGTTGTTGTTGTTGGGCGTGGAATCCCATCATGGAAATGACAGGGACAATTACACTTAGACTACGCCATTTTTTTGGGGTTTTTTTTCGTCTGCTCGTTTTTTACTTAAATTCTAGAAGACGGATAATGCGCACTTTTGCATGCTGACGTGTCGTTTCTGGGGATCCGCGTAAAAATATTCTGCCATCTAATGGCCGTTTTTTGTGCAGGCGAAAATTTGTAATATGTATGTATACGAACGAGCCATAGAGCGAAATTCGTAGTGCCACTCAAGATGGCGTGCATGCCTTCACGTCTGATGTTGTATACAGGTGTAGCGGCGTGTCACGGTGAGAAATGACAATCTCATCTCCCTAAACGGTCCATTTTATTTTATGCTTTGTTGTCCGCCAAAAAAAGAGTTGCGATTACGGTGTTTCAGCGTGACGGCTGGGTTCTTTTCACTCGTAATTGGCCATCGTTGAGACAAAATATGAGCATTTTTATGTCGAGAGTGACATTCCTAAACACGTTTTCATTTTAGCTCATTTAATATAAATGCTCTGTGGCGAAGGCGGGCTATAAGGACATAAGACGAGAGATTGAGAGAACGGACGAGAGTCGAACGTGGAAAAACGAGATTTCACAAACCCACACGTATATCACGCGTAATATCACAAAAACAAAAAAATAGATAGAAACTAACATCTTAGCTTGTACTGTGCACATGCTTGCATATAAGAATTGAAATTAATTTTGAACTATAATAATTTTAGCTATGAAACCTCGTTGCAATCAATATATTTTTACATGTATAATAATAAGATAGTCTTTATATACATGTATACACGGAAGCAATTGTTTATAATGTAGATCTATATGTTATATAGAGTCATTTTGGAAGGCGTATACAAAGACTTCAATGTCAATACCATAGTTTTCATTAAATGAGTTTGGTTGATAAATGTGAGAATATACATGCATGTATTCGGGAACGTGTTTCCAATGGTGTTTTTTCGTCTATATAACTCCCAAGTTGTTTTTCCAAGGGGGAAATGGCGGCGGAAAGGCATTAAAACTTTTGGAAAATTCCCATTTTTTGGTTCAAGTTTACACGTTGGAAGGGTAATGCGTGCATTAACGCCAGGAAAATTAACGTAAAAAGTGATATTGAAAACACCCCGTCGTAATAAAGACACCATTAGTGGACCAGAAATGAGCCTTAAGTATAGGCTACATGATGTGCTCCAGAGCAGATTGGCAAGGATTTTCGGATTTACCGTCCGGCGGCTATTGAGTGCACCAGAAACGTTACAAGTTCTCGAAATATAAAAATGTGTTCTGAAATTAAAAACAGTGTCTATATGAGAGAAGTAATGACGCCGCATTCTTTGTCGATTCGATCATATCAATTTTTATTAGATTACTTCAGAGGGTTCACGAAAACAGCTTTTCCAACATTTAGTTCACGCACATGTGGCGTCATTGCATGACATAAACCCATTGGACGCAACAAACTTCGGTGTTACCTGACTTTATTAGTCAGGTGCATGCAAAACTACCTCGAACCAGAAGTGAATATCATCAAATTCGATCAGCATTATCGTAAAATGCAATGCTTGCTGTCTCATTGACCCTATGGACAGACCTTTGCCATGCATGCACCGGTTGCAGTCTAATTTTGCTCGTTGCCTGCAAATGGGGTTGTACGTGCACGGTGAATAGATTCGGTTGAAAATAGTTCTTGAAAGTTGTACTTCCAACTGTTTCTATGTAATGAGCCATGCATCATGCTTTAAGATGTTACCAACAAAATAATGGCTGCTTGCTGCGCTATAGGAAGACGTTTAATTTGCCCTTCCACTGCAGGTGATCTTTGACAAAAAAAGTTCCATTTCTGTTTTCGTGTTTTTGCAAATTTCCCATGCATCAAACGAATTTGTTGCATCCCTTTTATACACAAAGGGAATGTTACGAACGCCATGTTGGCAACATGAATCTTTGTCAATTGACCGTCAACTTGGGTACACAACCTGGGTAAAAAAGCATCTATACGGTACCGGTATTTTATTAGATAGATATTTCAATAATAGGGAGCTTATAAGCTGTTACAACGCGAACCTATAATCGACAGTTTCGAATTGCACTTGAGCCTGCCTCTCAAATAGTTCACGTTCGCGTTTAACTAAACGTGAACGTGAGAAAAAGACAATGCTGTCAAATACGTTCACGTGTAAACAAGACAACTTAATCGCCCTAATAAGGGGAATCCCGTATACACTGCACTATAAGCTGTAAGAAAATGTGAGGCACGCGTATGAAGCGAGCACTTATAGGGAATTCCCCCAGGTTCATTTGCAAATACGTTCGTGAACGACCCGGGGTTTAATCGAGTATTTATGGTAATTAGTTTTTAAACTAATAACCAAACGACTTCCAAATGAATGATCTTAATTTGAAATAATTTGTTCTCGTATAACATTTGGTTAAATTCCTGATTACGGAGGCCCAGAGCGGACTCGCGTCCCAGAGGTGTTTTATGGAAATCTCCAAATATTGTTTTGTAGTTCAAATCTTCTATAAATTTATCCAAATTTATTTCGTCTAAGACAAGATAAAATTCTAGAATTGGTGTAACTAGTCATTATAGATTTCCATGGGGAATTCAGGACAAAATATACATTTTCAATCCAAAAAAGCCCAACTTTAAAGTTTACCAACAATGAATGCATTATTTTCGAAAACTATATGCTTAAACTTTTTGGCAATGAATGTCTATAAGGTAAAGCAAAAAAAGATGATGTCTCCACCATTTTTTTTTTCTCCAAAACCTGTGTGCGTGGATGCGAAACCTTTAATACGCGCGCATGACTTTTATAACACCTGCTTACTCGACGCAAGCTTGCGTATAGAAAATTAAATGTCCATGTATTATAAGCAGAACCCTCGTAAAAAAAAACTATCTCATGTATTTTTCATGCAGCAAAAAGAATAATAATAATTCGCTTCTTGACGGTTTCCCCCCCTCCTTAACCCTCGCCCTCTGATAGGCTGACTGTTGGCGGGACGACTATTGTTGTTGATGGCTACTTTCTGCCAATGCATTGTACATATACAGCGCCAAAATGATTTAGTATTTGCTCGACTGAATTCTGCACTGTCTTTTATTATAAATTGTATGTCAGCACCACCCTTTTCTTTGATACGGTGGCACGCCGTTCATTTTGATAACGGACCAAAGTTTAATTAAACCTCTGGTGAGCAGACACAATTAGGATGGAGCTAGCCTCTTCTGAATTTTTTTTTTATAAATAGCACGTGCATGATGGCCACTGACAATATGCGAAATACGAAACATAAAAACCCATTTTGCCGATAGATTTTGTTAATTACAACGCTTCAAGCCCATGGGCAAGGATTCAGCTACAATGGACATGAAAGTGTTATGGACAGGTAACAGCACATTTTTCATTCTAAAACGTCATACCCGGAGCTGACGTAAGGCGACAACAAATATTTGTATTACTACAAGTTATAAACCTCCAATAAAAAAGCCCTACATGGAAAATAAACCGGGCAAGATGTTCGTGTCGGCACTAAGATGAAACATATAATGCCCTCGAGATGTTATAAAAGCAACCATTACAAGCAAAAATGCGGCTTGTACAATGGTACCGAGATTGAAAAATGAAAACAACAAATGCCATCGCATGCTTTAGTAAAGGTATAGACAATTAACAATTGTCACATGAAATATATAGAAACATTCCGTGACCCGGATCATGGCCTGCCTGCATGCATGGTATTGAAAGATGTCGACAATGCTGGAAACACTGGAAAAGTGCTCTAAAAGCAAAGTTTCAAAATTTAAGTTCCAGTCCCTGATCAAATTTTGTTGTAATTAGGCCCATTGGTTTCTATTGTTGACAATAGAATCATAGAAAAATTCTATTTTTTGAACTGCTTTAATTTATTGCCAAGTGATAATACAAATCAATAAAAAGTCAATGGAATATGATAGAAACCAATAATATCTTTTAAATAATTTTTGACCAGGGTTGCCATTGAGTTGTAATGTTAACATTCCATGTCATATGGAGGACCAGTTACAGGGTTCCCACAGTCTATACATTGCAGGAAACATAGAATTTTCAGAACTTCTTTTGAAAAAAAATCATGGCAATTCAATATATAAATATTATACATTTTATTTGCTTATATGTTATAAATGATCAAAAGTCAAGAGCTGGAACAATTAGCCATTCAAATATCTGTATAGGATTGGGAAAATCTCATTTTCTCATCTCAACATTAAAACAACATCAGTTTTTTTAGCGCTATTTAACTAAAATAATAATTTCAGTTAGGATTTTTTTAAATTGAAATATGACAAGAATAAAGCTGTTTTAATGTGATCTCAATTTGAACATCAAAACAAAATAAAATTATATTTTTTAAAATATTTTATTCTTCAGGTTATAAAATTGTTTTAAAAACTGAAGTAAGAAAAGTTGAAAATGTTGTTTCTGGAGGAAACATAAATTAACGAGGTTTACTTCAAGACTATATACTTCATGACAGAATATGCTAATAGGCTATTAAATATGCACGATTCAAAATAAGGACATAAATAACTCCCTGATGGGAGATCTTTTGGCAGTTGTCGATGTTGGATTTAACGAGGAGATCAACATTCAGTTAAATTTAAAATCGTTTTCAGAGGTGAGTTAACCCCGAACGTGACAACATTCCTACGTGCCACTATTAGGCTTAAAATCATATTTAGGTATTCTATAAAGCACTATCCTGAACCCCAATCCCATCTGCATAAAAGTCGCCTTAAATTTGTCCTATAACTCCCCATGCAACCCGTGCCAAAGGTGCAACCGTAAAACCAATGTGCGGTTTCTTGTGTGAAACGCAAGACGGTTGTGAATATGAGTTGCTGACACTGGAAGATGTGTTCAATGGTTGACCCCCGTTGGTTTATGGCTAGGTGTAATCTCAACCTGGGATTGTGAATGACCAACAGCGGGGCGGGAACCAAAATGAGGAATTTTTTCCTCAAATGCTGTTTATGATTCTCCCGCAAAAGGTGCGAAGATTATCCTCGATGCTCCATCTTCAAAACATAACTACTCAGGAAGTAATCTCACGGATTAGACTCGGAAAAAATTCAAGTTCAGGAAAGTGCACCTTACAGAGCTTGCTATGAATCTAGATGAGACAAGTGCCAAGGTGCCAACCATGTTATATACCATCAATGCACATTCAAGTTTCTTTGACCAAACTGTATAGTCAACACTTTGGTAAAACGTGGCTTGTTATGTATACCCAACATTTTTTTGTATCATAATTATACGAGTTAAATTATATATGCAAACAGGTACCAACGTTCTTAGCTGTTTGATGTTAGCTAGTCATATATGTCATATTTGTGAATAACATCTTTGCTATACAAAAAAAAACAGTTAACATTATGAAGGGAGTGGGAGGGAACTCACAAGTCTACAATTTTGTATAATGTTCTGCACTAACATTGTGAAATGTTCTACATAGGTATCTCTTAATACTGAGATCTTCAGAGTACAGGTGATAGACTAAGAACATGGACCCAATGAGAGTTCACCTCCTACATCAGTGCCAATGAAACGATTATGGATGTATACGCAAGACGAAATAAGTAACGAACCATAATAGCATGGTACTAAAATAGGTTTAGGAAAATTTACGATGGAATCTCCTCCTCTTTTTTTTTTCTTACTGAATATATTAACCTTTCGCAATAAGCACCATGACTCGATCCTGCAACTACTTATTAGAAGACAAGAGACATAAAAAATAAAAACTCCCTCAAAATTCTTCGGCCATTTGTTTGTTGGCTTTTTATGTATACCATTTGCATTTCCAGACCCGTAGGCCTACGCGTCTCTTTGTCATAAACGAATTTTAAAAGCCCATTTTTATATATGGGGTTCGTTGCTTGAATTATTGGCTAGTTTGTCTGCCATAAAACTAGGTTCTCTCTCATATATTTGAAAATCCAATCTGTTCGCTGTCATTCACTCCCTTGCATAATCCGCAACCAATCAATTAACGGACGTGGAAGGGGCGCAATTTATTAACTCTCGCTAAATATAAATTAATTGGTGATCATGCACTCGCTAAAACCAACAGTGCAGGTCATTCATCCAATAGTTCACTTTTAATTTTGACTAAAGCCTGGTCTATACACGTAACGTTTTGTCGTCAGGCTTAAGTCACAAAAATCTAATGGACATTAGGTTTCGACTATCATATACCAAACTAAGTTGACCAACTAAGGTGTTTTTTAAATGCCTTAATACGAAATAGAAGCAAAAAAACGGAAGATAAATTTTAATAAAACAATTTTAATTTAGCACATTGAGTCCATGCTTTTATCATGAGCCTATTTCAAAGTTTGTGACAACTGTAACTAAATCAAAAAGCAGACTTAGCTGAGTCTTGATAAAAACAAAAAACTCAAAATAAATCTGAATAGCAAATCTATATTAAACACCTCAACCCATTATTTATACCTTGGGTCCATTTCAAAGTATGTAACCATGGTGTCTTTCAAACTAAAAAAGCATAGGCTTAAAGAAACTTTAATAAACTAAATAAATAAGAAAAAACTAATTCAAAGTTTGTGATAATTAATGGTGTCTATAAAATAGAAAAATGGAGGCCTGATGAAATCAAAAAACTCGATTCTGGTCTGTAAACTTTCCCAGAATTTAGTTTTCTCAAACTTATCATTGCAAAGTTTTAAAATTGCAGGTAAGCGTTCCACAATCCCCTTGCGGACAGACATTTTTTTAGCAATTGCATTCCAACAGCAGGACCAAATTTGAGAAAATGACCACTGCTGGCAGCAATTAGCATTCCTTAATTCCTAAGTCGTGCAATTTCGTTTGCACGAGCCACTGTTACGAAGAAAATACTGCCTTAAATGTCGATGCAAGATGATAAACATCGATGGTAAAACTGGTGCCATAAAGCATGCGGTGGGACAGGGGCATGACATTTATACCTGCAAATTGGCTCGATTGCGTATCATCATCACCATCATCATCATGTTCAAATCCTGACCAGACGGGCAACTCTTGCCTTCGGGCCAGTTATTGTGAAGCCCTGCACGAAAAAAAAAATAGTTTTTTTTTGGAATCTCCTGTCCAGTCTCCCTTCTCCTGCCTTTGATGCCTATGAAACTCGCTCGTTATTCCCTCGTTCTTGTTTTTAAGATTTAAGAAGGGTGCAAAACACGGGAAAAAAGGCAACAGCGCGTGTGGAAAACATTGTTTTGCGCTCTCCCTTGTCAAGCAAAGGTGCAGGGTCACCACTCAAGCCTCGTTGCTTGTCATCCAAAAATTTCATCCTTATACCATTCCCTTTGAAAGGATGAAAGTAGAGACCGGCTGTATCACACGCACCAGAAAATGAATATGCAAAAACGGCCTTCTTCTCATCCCTCAGCCCCTTAATGACAAACCCACTTAATTTATATTTGGGAAGGTGTTCCCCATGGGGAACGTGGGCAGGCTACATGCAACGCTCGCAAATATAGAAATATAACGTCATTTTTAATAATTTCAATTATATATCCCCTTCCCCCCCTTAAAAATGGATAAAAAAAAAGTTTGTCCTGAACTTTTCATCCGTTCAGCGACCCCAGCAGCACCCCCCTCACGACTGTGACTAATACCCGTGCAGAGATATTATAGAAACATATTTTCAAAAATTTGCACTCTTGTTTTAACTTGTCATAATCAGCGGGATAAACGCCATGTTTGTGTTACAACGGTTTTCAACTTTTTTTACAAAACCGCGGTTGACACGAATGTTTCGGGGTATGGAAAAATGTTAAATTTTCAGACTAGTTTTTAGGACGTTAAGCTGTCTCCAATTAAAAATACATAGGATAATTACGCCCGTTTAAATCAAGTTGCTAATCGCGACCGTGGGAAATGCGTGTTAGCATAATTTGCCATTAAAACCATGAACGAAATATTAAAAAAAATTGGTGATTTATAATATTCGACTAATACCATATCAACCTCAAAATAGGAAACTGCTCTTATTCGCTGCATGATGTCCTAAGGGGTGTACCAGTAAGGACGTCTACAGCTATAGGAGGCAACAAAAAAATATTTACAATACCTGTATACCGGTACCTCAAAACTTTAGCAGTAGGGCAAAGTTCTGAACACATTAGAAAGTTGTTCTAGGATGTCTGTTATGGAAAGCCTCAAGTTCTCCAACGGAAGTTCAATGCGAACAAGATATAGCCTAAACATGTCCATGGCACTCTCAGCAATGGTATAAATACTGATAGTATGTTTTGAATGAAATGCCCCAAGTTCCCTATAACAGAAATTCAGTGGGAGCAAGATAGCCTAAACATGTCCATGGCACTTTCAGCAATGGTCTAATTACTGATAGTATGTTTTTCTAGGACGTCTAGAATGAAAAGGTTCACCCACCAGATGTTGAATTGGAATAAGATGGTCTAAACATGTCCATAGCAACCTTAGCAATGGCCTAAATACTGATGTTGTTCTAGGATGTCTTGAATGAAGATCCCCAAATTTCCCCAACAACATAAGTTCTAGGGAACCATATAGCCTAAACATGTCCATGACACTCTCAGCAATGCTTTAAATGCTATATATGATGTCTTGAATGAAAAGCCCCAAGTTCACCCACCAGATGTTGAATTGGAATGATACGGTCTAAACATGTTCATGGCACTAAACAGTAAACACAGATAGTATGTCTTTTATGGAAAGCTCCATAAGTTCCACAACAGAAGTTTAATGAGAACGAGACTCATGGCACTAGCTCTCAGGCGGTCATCTAATTATTATGGTAATGAGTGCTTGCAGTGTTCTCGTCCGTCTTTTAATTACCGGAAATGGGAAATTAATGAGTAATATGGGGCAGTGAAGCAAAGAAGTTGGGTTGTTATCACCTTCCTTGGTGTTACAATGTGGTTGTCTTTGGTTGTTACTAATATCCGTCCGAGCTTAGCAGCGTGCCCATGCAGAGAATATTTTTGAGGTGATCAGAGAAATTAGTTCAGGGTGAAAGATATTGACCAAACAGTCTCGTGCAGGAAAAGCTGAACAAGGATTTGAGAAGAAAAAAATGAATAACCGTGATTAATGCGGGTCAAGCTTTATTTGTGTATGCGTGAGAAGCTCAAATTTGCAGCTCAGTTCATGTTTATTGCCCACGATGCACATGAACGAGGCAACTAAATTTATATGCTCGTATATATACGATACAATACTAATGCAATACAGGAAAAAAAAGTTTGGCATTATTAGGTCTTTTTCTCTATCCACTGTAGTAGTAAACTTCATAAACTACTTCCTACTTTTTATGACATTCTCAATATTTGCGAATCTTATGCAAATTGTGTTTTAACATTCGTGCAAGCATTAAACTGTTTTGTAATATGACTTAAACATCTTATTGGTGTAAGAGTAGGCAATATGTTTTTTTTTTGGTTAAAAGGGGAATTCCCCATTTCGGCTGCAGGGCTTCTGATGCACACATTGGCAGAGTGTGTCTGATTGTTTTGATAACTAGATCGAAACCTGTTAAGAGCACAAACGATAGCGACCAAACCAAAAGTTTTGTCATTTGGAGGGATAGTGCTTTTAGCAAGTTGAGCAAAATTGATGACCATACACATTGGGTCGACTTTGGCCTATTGCTACTTCCAAGGCCATTTCTATGTACGCTATTTACAGGTTTTCGTGTAAAATAACCGCTAATGGGGGAAACAAAAGTATTGTTTGCTTAATTTCCCACACTTTTTACTGACTGTTCCAAGTATATTCAATTCCCATGACAACTCCAGGTTTTCTAGGTCTGTAGGAACCCTATAGAGAATGTCAAGATTGCCATTGTCCATGAGCATCTCCTAAGTTGGAAATCAACTTTTAAGTTCACATAGATGGCAGGTGCATCAAGTGTCTCCAGAGATAACAAAAAGTGATAGGGCTTTTTTTAATTTGTCTAATGTATAAAATTGGACGACAGGTGCACTATATAAGCTCTTGCAAGCTCCACCACAATTTCTTCCACTTTCCACCGAATGCACGTATGGGGTTCGTTGCTTCATTTGTTTTAAACTGTTTCTGTTTCCCATCATCAGAACTATTTTTTTGGAGGTTGAAGTTTTTTTTTTTTTTTGTTTTTGCGGCGGTCAAATGAAAGGCTACCACCTAGTAAGGATAAAGGATGTACTGTCAGGTGACCAGTTGGAAAGACAACTTACGAGAGCATCCATGCTGTCTCCAAGTTCCCCGACTGAAATACATAATCTGGGACTACACCTCCTCCTCCATTTTCGGGCTTTTTTCTTCCCCTTCTTCACACGCCATCTACTGAACATAGACTTCACATGAAATCCTGATAAAATATTGGTCTCCATTTCTTTCGCCACGTGATGCTAATGTTCATGCATTCTGTCCCAACTAGATAACCTGCTCGATCCATTGAGAAAATGCCTGCCTGTCATAGTTTTTTTTTATCTCAGCATTTTTTTTATAGAAATTGAAGAGACCAACCTGGTAATTTATGTCTCATGCATTCTGCTAATTTTGCTGTCCTCCCATTTGTAAAACAAGCGAGCTTGAGCATGAATCACTGCCTAACATATAAGTCATCGGTATGATCTCAAACTCGTTCAGCCTTGTAATTCGTTCAATGGTTAGTTCTAAACTAGATTAGTGTCAGTCATTCTCTGTAGCACGGCTATTGCACTAAAATGCAAAATCCGATCATTCCAATAAGCGTGACAACCCATTATTTTTTTGACATAAACCGTTACTCTTAATTCCATTATGAAATTTTAAATTAGTTCAGCATAGTGTAATACCCTTGATTTGTGTGAAATGGTGTGCTAATTCGTTTTAATACAAAAAATGCAACTGTTATTGTAGAGGAGTATAATTGGTGATAATTGCAGCTACCATATTCTTTCTGAATTGATAAATTGGGAATTTTTAAGCAATGTTTTTTCTTATATGATTCAGAATCAAATTGCAAGAAATTATGTTGATTTTATAAAATTATAACATTAAAATTATGTTTTTTTTATACATTTTGGCTAAATTCATGCAAACTAGCTTGTGGCCTGCAGCAATGAATCGTCCAAATGCCTGGCCAGCTATTTCCGAACGTTCCCATTTTCAGTTGTAAATTACAGCTTCACTATTGTTTCCGAATGATGGATACCCGCTGGTATGCTCTTTTGACCTGTTTGTTTAGTTTGTTCAACTTGAAGGTGTGGGTGTGCAAAATAAGGGCATCTCGCAACATGTCTTTTACTAATGATACACAGATCCATTATTTAATTAATTGGCACCCTGGAATGCAGTCCTATTAATAAAAAACAAGTGAAATAAAATTCCTTATCTAATAAAAAAAGGGTAAATATAACTTTTTATAATGTAATGGCCGGCAAAGTAATGCATGAATGCCAAAGCGCAATAAACAAGACATTCCAGTTATGGTCACATTTCACACCCTTTGGTTACTAATAATTGCATGAATAACAGGAAATGTGCTCGATGCTCTTATTTTAAAGACTGCTTCTCAAAAGTCAACCAAATCCTAAATACATGCAATCATACCCTAATTATGCTTAAAGATCTTGTTAACTTTAATTGAACAGACAGTATCTTTCATTGCAATGCCTTCAGTAATTAATGCAGTTATAATATTCCATTAAAATTCCATAACAGGATGATGTTAGAGAATTGAAGACAGTACTCTGTCCTCGAGTAAACCGAGTACAGTGTAGTTACAAGCACAAACAACTCGTGGTTTTCAGAGAATGTTACCTTCAACACCCCATCAGTGTCCTCGAACACATCTTGACTCCTAGAACCCGGAAAAAGGATGTTTCAAACAATGTCAATAACCATTGGTATTTCTCCCAGTCCAGTGTCGCATAGAATGCCGAGGTGCCACTTCTGTGGCATATCTCAGCAAGATGGATGGCATCGAGCAAGAGCAGATTAATGCTTAAATGTGTGTTGGGTGCAGGTTGTTCACTGTTTACATTGCGTTTAAGTGTGGTCCCTCGAAATGACAGCTTCAAATCTTTGCCACTTGGCTCTTGAAAAGCCTGTCTTTGCTGTCTTTCTCCACATGGGCTAGCTGTGCAATGGTGCGTTTTCGAGGTATACACACGCTCTAAGTGAAGTTTTTCAGGAGTGCAAATCTCGAGTGAAATATTTGGCACTTCACATGCTATCTAAGGAAACCTCATATTTCATCTGTGACTCGCTCACCATGTCAGAGGACACAGACCATTTGTCAGACTCCCCGACATAAGACCAAAAAACTGATGGCAGATCAGCAGGGGGAGGGAGAGCCGATTTTAAGTAGATATAGGTGGGGGTGGGAGGACCAGCCAAAAATAATGAGCCCACATAGACGTGGATTGAACGTACAAGTGTCCTCCTATGACTTCCTATATAGACGACTCCGATGTGACCTGCCATTTTGCAATGCATTTCAAAAGGGATATGTTCTCATATGGGGGCAACTGATAAAAGGTCAAATTCACTTTCGAATTTTATAAGGCTTGAAGAGAATCAGTTGATACGTCATGTTACACGTGATGGCAGAGAACGTATCGATTCTTAATGCCAATAAAATTTATCAACCGGAATACATTTGGGCATGATAGCAGTCAATATGGTGTATATGAATTTCATGACGACATAGGCTGTAAAATTCCCAGTCATGTTGATAAAATAGGCTCATTCGCGCGAGCGCTGTTAAGCACAAGCCGGCAACGCTTTTCCCGCGTAATTAGATGTGCGCATGCGCTGTTCATGCGCGCT
>JAQGCC010002140.1:0-19701 GCA_034698905.1 Xestoiulus laeticollis | reverse complement strand
CAGTTTGGCATCCCCTTTCATCTGAGCATGTGCAGGAGATCAGTTAAACTGGATTAAGTTTGGTGTGAATAGAGTGTTATCACGCAAATGTTTTCTTGATCCACATCAATTCTACATCAACGTTGGTGTGAATCAGGTGTAATGTTCTACATCTTTTTAGATGGCAGCAATGAGAAGGGAACGTCTTCCAAAGAAATTGTTAGTCTGAAAAGGCATAACCTTCACTTAAAAGAAGAAAACAACCTTCTGAAAATCAAAGTGGACGTACTTTTAGATATGGTAAGTTGGGTTTAAGATTTATAGTTGTTAATAAATATAAGCACGAGAGATAACCACAAAACTAAACTAGCTCTTATGGGTAATAATGCTAGAAAATGTTATGATCAAATGCTCAAAGTTTTTATCTTAACTAAATGGTTAAAACCTTTTTACGATCGAATTGCCTTTTACAAAATGACGTCAAAGAAAAAGAACATTTTTTGTTTATTGGATAAAAAGGGACAAGTTTTTACTCAAAAATAATATGAAGTTAACAAAACTAGTGATTAAGCTAATAAGCAGTTACATAAAAGAGTAAAACGTTTTGTGCGTCAGATGTCTGCCAGCTACTTCAATTTAACTTCCTCTTTGTTATATTTTGTGGTTTTTATAATCCTTGGCTCGAATTACTTGGATCAAACCTTATTGAAGGTTTTTTGTTTGTCTTGGTGTTGTGACTGTTTGCTTTTGGTTAGCATGGTTGCTGTAGATTCTCTGATCATTCTCTGAGGCTTTCTGTCATGTGGTGTGCACATGCTGTATAGGGTGTTTCTATAGGTCAAAATGGCTGTTTTTCCCATAGAACCTTTGGGAGCGTCCCATAAACCTCGTGGACACATTTTTAGGGAAATTGAACCCCCCTCCCCCCCTTGTGGACTAGTGTGGATTTTCAGCACGACCCTCCCCCCCTGTCCACGTGGACTACTGTTTTTTTCCTACGTTGTTGATCGTCAAATTCAAAAATTAATCAAAGTTTAACGAAATTTGAATACGGAGTCCTGTAACTGAGTAAATTATCGTCTGCTCGTTCTACAAATTCTAGAGGTGTTCATTTTAGTGGAGAGTACTAAATCATCTTCTGCTCGTAAAAATAAATTTGTGGCATTGAAGAAAAATCCACGTGGATTTCCTTCGACCCCCTCCTCCCCCATGTGGACTTTTGTGGATTTTTTCGACCCCCCCCCACCCCCCTGGTATCCACGAGGTTTATGGACGCTCCCTTTTTTCTTGATAGTAATTAGGAACAGGCTTTGCATAATTATGGGATCTTAGAAGTGTTTGACACTTCTGCATGAGTAATGCACTTTCACTATTTTCATGGAATGTCTTTACTTAAATTTTATGGTTGGAGTTTTGGTGCTCATTTTTTTTATGAACAGAATAGAACTTGGGCTATTTTATTGAATGGCATTTGCAACAGCTGCATGAATTGTGCATGGTGTTTTGTCGGCAACAAAGTGTTGTCTAAAAAATTAGGAACTTTTCTGGCTTTGACGATTAATTTTTAGCTCAATTTTTATTTCTTTGCACAATCGCATCTGAAATTGTAATTTGTATTTTGCAGTTAGCAGAAGCGATGGCAGAAACACATCTGCAAACAAAGGAAATAGAGCAGCTAAAGGATATGTTAGTGACAAATAAAAAACATTCGAGAAAATAGTTCATTTAAGTGCCAAATCTCGATTCAGAGTGCAACTCGGCAGAATTGTCAAATATATAACTTTTTTTTTATTATTTATACCATTAAATATGTGAGGTTTAGAGGTTATATAGGCTTCCATATGTATTATGTATTCCACAAATAACTTCCATGTGAATAGAAATTTTAAGACAAAAACATCGTATTAAACGTAAAATCATGTACAAATTATCACGTTAAATAATATTATAACATATTTGCGGTCTCTGTGTTCAGGCCTTTATTGCTACTATAGTTCCACTACCAAACTCGGCAAACCTAGTTTGGCAAGCTACATGTATCTGCTATCGAAAAGTCATCCTCCTGTTAACATAGATTCCCCGAAAACATCTGATGTAGACAGTAAAAACGGTAAATGACCACAGATGGCAAATTGTTTCATTGTCCTGAGTTGCCCTCGCTGTTAATAAGTTTTTGACACATTTTTGCACCTGGGTTCCTAGAAAGGGCGTTGAAGTTTGTTATACGTCCAAATAACCTGTGTCTATAAATTATTTTGCAAGTTGTAATGTTCAAAATTTAGACTTTTGAAAATTTGGAGAATTTGAGAAAAAAATTTAGTTTTGTAAAAACTCCTGCGGTGAATTTTAACCTAATGAAAACTGCATTGCATTTCTGAAATATAAAACCTTAAAAATGTGGCAAAGTAAAAAGTAACTGGAAAATCCAGACACTTTTTCGTGTTTTTGCCTATATGCCAGCATCACGTGATGTTCAAGCGACACTTGTTTGATCGAACTCTATATAATAATGATTGCTTTTTGACACATTCTTTATTACGATGTATACATGCAAATTTTGTTCAAGGAAAAATTAATTAGATTGATTTTAACTCTTATAAACTACCTACTTCATATTGTAAATTACATGTAGATTATATCAACTTTGTTATCACACTTGCTCATGTACAATAAATCAACGATACATTATAATCAAAAGTGCATTTAACGTTATGATAACAGTGAATTAATTCAACATATTTTGTAGGTGATAGGAAATTCCACTGACAGAAAGAAAACTAAATTTGTATAAATAAGCTTATAAATTTGATAAAAGCGAAAGGTAAGTCACAACTGTGGTAACAATCTGCAACAGCAAAAAAAATTGGCAGAGCATTAGTTGAAATTGATCTTTTAGAATACTAAAAGAGTGTAAGGCACTGGTTTTACACAATGAGTGTAACACGCAAGTGTATAGTTACTTACCACAGATATAAATCCGTAACTGAGTACGAAGAAATTGGATCCTGAAATCCCAACAGGAGAAAGGAGTTGTTTGGCCATGAACAGAGTAGTCACGTGGTGGTTCTAGAACGATTGAAGATTATTTAATTAAATGATTGTATATTTTAATTTTACATGTACATATATAATTTTTACTTGAGAATGTTATTTTTAATTCTATAATTATTATCTTGCATTTTTTTAAAAATCGTTTGGAAGCCTGCACTAGGCAATTAAAAATTGACTGTGTTACTCAATTCAATTTCAAGTCAATTTATTACTCTATAATCAGAATATAGAATGCCATGTGGCAAGGGGTTTGTTTGTTGATTTTTAACGTTGGCCCACCTATGCAATATGAGGGCTAAACACCAACGCCAGGGAAAGTGTATTTTTGGGGGAAATTTTGCATATGAGGGGGCACTTCCACCCCCTCTCTACATGTTATACAAAAATCCAGCTATATTACAAACATTTTACCACAGCAATTATAGCAACTATGGGATAGCGATAATTCAATTAACGGAAACTGACAGATTTTTGGGATTATTAAATAACAGAAATTGGTCTGTACCCGACATTTCTTGGCTCCTTCCTCGTGTTGAATAGTGGGATTCTTTAAATATACATTCAGTAATACACCAAACGTCTCTTGAGACTACAAAATAGAAAAAGTAAAGAATGTTTTAATTTAGTTTGTTGATATTATGTGACAGCACAAAGAAAACACAATTCATAGTGATTCGTGATTAATCTACATATTATTCAATATGAAGCTATTATAACGCCAATTCTAAAGAAGAATCACATCAAATGCAAATTCAAAGCATTTTATTGTTTCAATTGCTAAATGATTGGAATTTAATTTCAAAGTTGCTACTGAAATGCTGACAATGGCTATATTTTAAATCAATTCTGATAATGCACGATACAAAGCAGATAAAAAAAATGCAGAAGCAATTTGTCAATTGTGTCAATATTTACAAATGCCCATTGCAATAATTCTTGCCCTTTAACATTGATCTCAATGTGACCAATTAATCTTTTTTATTTAAAATAAGTTTGAAATGTATGACTTACCTGAGCAAGGACCAAAGCACCGGCAAAATTGAGCAAAATACATAGAATCGACTCTTTAGTGAGCATGAACATAAATTCATACTTTATCAACCAGGTGTGACTAGGGTCTGGCTCACTTTTGATCATGAATTTTATGTAAAACACGATTTTTAATGTGCGAATTACAATATCGAGGAGGATTAAAGGGGAGAAGATTTCATTGATCTGTCCTACCAAATGCCCGATTTCCAAATGTCGATATTGAATGATATGCAATTTGGTACTTTCTCGGTTTTCCGATTTAAATAAAAATTGGTTGAAATTTGCGTAACAGTTATTAACCGAACTGCATAAGAAAACCAAGAGGATAGTGTGAAAATCGTTAATTTGCACAACTAGCATTAAATACTGAAAATCAACCAGATGAAAAAATGTTTTTGCTATAATGTCGTCGATAAAAGCAGCGTTGAAATAATAATCCTGAAGTATAAGTTTCACTATGTCGACGTCCATGACATAAATTTTAGCGAAATTGAGCCCCAGTTGACAGGAATAGAGTAACATGCTCAAGATGACGCAAATCAGCGAAATTTTTCGAATTTGATGCAAAGTTTTCTTTTTTTCAACCGTGAAATGGGAAATCAAATGAAAGAGCCTTTTAAGGACCCTATTTACCTGATGTTTCCTGTGAGCCAACAAAAAAAAGATGGCACTTGCCATGACAGGATCAATGTTGCTGATCATTGCAAAGTCGAAGGTGAACTCCTCCAGTAAATCTCTGAAAAGGGTATAAAATCCCCAACAAATAGACGCTACTTGGAAAAGGCAACAGAACCCTATGAAATACTGATACACCTTGGCACCTTTACCCAATGATGAGTCAACATCTTCCAAATTGATGTTGATTCCAACATATCTAAGCCAAATTAGTAATGGTTTACAGCTTATGCATAACTGGAGCGAAAATTCAATATCGACTTTGTCAAAATCGTGTAATTTGGATGAACCATCTCCATTCACATTGTCGTAATCTGTTAGGAAAGGATATCCTCGATTGGTTATTCTTCTTAACATGACTACACCTTGCTTCTGCATGCTTGTGCAATATGGTCGAGTTGTCGAATGGGTTGTTGCAGAAGTTTTATTTCCATTTATTTTTTTCTACTGTCGTCAATTGGTTTGCCAATTTGTTAGTTGCGACAGCTTTTGTTGCTCGATTGTATAGTGTTTTTTAATCATTTTTTACAAGTATGTTGTCTCATAAATTTGTGCTCTAATGAATGGTTGATGAAAGTGAGTTCTTGTACATTCTCAGAGACCAATTTAAAGTATAAGCATCGGTTTATTTTAAAGGTCTTAGGCGTCACTTGGGGGTTGAGCTCTGGCAGGGGGGTATCCTGAGTAAGGACATCCCCTTGTTGCATCTGTTTATTGGCTTTAATCCCGGAATGTTCCCGGTTGTGTGTTTTAATGGTTCCGATCAGTTAAGTCCAACCTATTTATTGCACTTTGAGCTACACCAAAGCCTGTGAATAGCGCAAACCATTGGGACCGATCCATTTTATTACATAAAATGCATTTTAATGTCGTGAAAGGCATTACATAATGGAGCCATGGTCTCGATCTTATCCCTTTCATGTACATGTATCAAGAAAATAATTTGTGGTTCATTTTATTTAATTTAAGTTACCAAAATGTAGCTGTCTGCAAGCTACTGAAATATCAAACCTTATAAAGGCGATAATTTGAAATGTAATTGAAAAAACCGACACTTTCTCGTGTTTTACAACATGACAGCATCACGTGACGTTCGAGCGACACGTGTGCGATCGAACTCTGTGTAATAATGCTATTAACAGGTGTTTTTTAGTGCGATATATGCAAATTTTATTCAGGAGGAAATAAATTGATTTTAACGTTTATGAACTACCTTTACATCATATGGTCAAATATTACATGTAAATTACTTCAACAATTAAATATTGTTGTCACATGTTGCTTGTGTAAAATAAATAAACGGTTCATTAGAAACCTCAAAAGTGCATTTGTAAAAGAATGATGCTACATGTAACTTTATGATAACAGTAAATTAATTCAGCTCATTTGTTGGTAATAGGTAATTCCACTGACAGAAAGGCTATATTTGTATAAATAAGCTTATAAATTTGATAAAAGCGAAAGGTACGTCACAACTGTGCTAACAACCTGCAACAGCAATAAATAATGACAACATGAGATCAAATTGGCATTTCAGAATACTGTAAGAAAGTCAAGAACTGGTTTTTCAAAATTGTGACAAGCAAGTGTAGATACTTACCACAGATATAAATCCGTAACTGAGTACAAAGAGATTGGATCCTGAAATGCCAACAGGAGAAAGAAGCTGTTGGGCCATGAACAGAGTAGTCACATGGTGGTTCTAGAACGAGTGATTATTTAATTAAATAATTTTATTAAAATTTTATATCATTTTTACTTGTGAATGTTATTTTTAATTCCGTAATTTTAAATTATTAGCGGTTTTTTTTAAATCGTTTGGAGACCAACACTAGGCGGTTAAAATTTGGCTGTTAATTGCTACATGTTATACAAAAATTTAGCTGTATTACAAACATTTGTACCATAGCAATTATAGCATTTATTGAAAAACGATATTTCAATTAACGAAAACTGACTGACTTTTTGATTATTTAATAACTGAAATGGTCCTTACCCGACATTTTTCGGCCCCTTCCTCTTGTTGATTTGTGGGCTTCTTCAAATATACATTCAGTAATATATCGAATGTCCCTTGAGACTACAAAATAGAAAAAGTAAAGAATTTTTTAATTGAGTTTTTTGGAATTATGTGACAGCACAATTAAAAGATATTGAAAATTATAAAATGTTTGTAATAATTGGGATTAATCTACATATTATTTAATATAGAGCTCTTAAGAAAAAGCTCATCAAATGTCATTCAAAGCATTTTATTGTTTTAACTGTTAATGAATGATTTTTAAAATCATTCATTTAACAGCTAAAATGCTAACAATGGCTATATTTTATAGAAATGATTCTATTACTGTATTTTAAATATTTGTAGATAAGAAAAGTGCAGAAACAATTAGTCAAAATTTACAAATTGACTTTACATTCCTCTCCTATAACATCGAACTATCTGTGACCAAATGGTCCTATTTGTTTAAAAAAAAACATGAAATGCAAGACTTACCTGGGCAAAGACCATAGCACCAGCGAAATTGAGCAAAATACATAGAATCAACTCTTTAGTGAGCATGAATATAAATTCACACCTTATCAACCAGGTGTGATTAGGGTCAGGCTCACTTTTGATTATCAATTTTAAGTAAAACACGATTTTTAATGTGCGAACCACGATATCAAGGAGAATTAAAGGGGAGAAGATTTCATTGATCTGTCCTACCAAATGCCCGATTTCCAAATGTCGATATTGAATGATATGCAATTTGGTACTTTCTCGGTTTTCCCATTTGAACAAAAATTGGTTGAAATTTGTGTAACAGATATTAACCGAACTGCATAAAAAAACCAAGAGGATGCTGTGAAAATCATTAATTTGCAGAACTAGCATGAAATACTGAAAATCAACCAGATGGAAAAACGTTCTGGTTTTAATGTCGTCGCTAAATTTAGCGTTGAAATAATAATCCTGAAGTAAAATTTTCACAATGTCGACGTCCATGACAAAAAATTTAGCGAAATTGAGCCCCAATTGACAGGAATAGAGTAACATGCTCAAGATGACGCAAATCAGTGAAATTTTTCGAATTTGATGCAAAGTTTTCTTTTTTTCAACCGTGAAATGGGAAATCAAATGAAAGAGCCTTTTAACGACCCAATTTACCCGATGTCTCCTGTAAGCCAACACAAAAAAGATGGCACTAGCCATGACAGGATCAATGTTGCTGACCATTACAAAGTCGAAGGTCAATTCCTCCAGTAAATCTCTGAAAAGGGTATAGAATCCCCAACAAATAGACGCTACTTGGAAAATGCAACAGAACCCTACGAAATACTGATACACCTTGGCAACTTTACCCAAAGGTGAGTCAACATCTTCCAAATTGATGTTGATTCCAACATATCTTAGCCAAATTAATATTGGTTTACAGCTTCTGCATAACTGTAGCAAAAATTCAGAATCTACTTTGTCGAAATCGTATAATTTGGATGGGCCATCTCCATTCACATTATCGTATTCTGTTAGGAATGGATAGGCACAATTGGTTCTTCTTCTTAACATGACTATACGTTGCTTCTTGCTTGTGCAATTTGGAGTTGTCGAATGAATAATGCAAAAGTTTTGTCTCAATTTAGGTTTTTTTCTCCTGTCATCAATTAGTTTGTCAATTTATTAGTGGCAACAGTTTTTTTTTTTTGTCGATTGTAGTTTTTTATTCATTTTTTTATAATTCTGCTGTCTCCTAAATTTGTGCTAATGAATGTTGTTGATGAAAGTGGATCCGTGTTCATTGTCAGATACCAATTGCAAGCATTAGTAAAGTTTATGCTATATAGGTTCTAAAAAAATTGATTCCTCGTTTTATTAGGGCGTGGAGTGAGTAGGTCACCTGTTTTTTTCCATTGTTATTTGCTATTTTCTATAATTAAAATGTTGGAGAGTAGCCTATAGAAGCTATGAAAACGATGATTGCTAAATTAAGCAGTTTAAAGGTATGTGAGGCAGTCGTAATTGTGATGGAGTGATTGTTGTGGATGTTAGAAATCGATCATATGTTGTTTCAGAATATTATAAATATTTACAAGAATTGTACCAAATGTATATTTTAATTTCGAGAATAACATTACATAATCTCATCATTCTGACTATATATAAGACAAAATAAGAGGCATTGAATTTGTCACCTTGTTGTAACTATATTTAAAGGGACAGTTTGTAACACACTACAATTTACTGAAATACAAACCCTTAAAAGGCGATAAAGTGAAAAGTATAATTTGGAAAACGACAATGTTTTTGCCAACATGACAGCATCACGTGTTCAATCAAGCTCTACATAAAGGTGCCTGAACACTAGGCTACTTATGCTGCGCATCCAATAATAAAACTTCGCAGCTTTTGTAAGGGGTACTCAAATAGTCTCTCCGCAATGACATAAAAAGGTTCGACTTTGATGGGATATGCCAATCAATCAGAATTCAGAGGTCGACATTTTTTGAGGTCATTGCGGAGAGGTTATCTGAGCCCAACTTATGATAACCCCGTATTCAAAAACTGCGAAGTTTTATAATTCGCTGCGCAGCAAAAGTAGCCTGGTGTATAGGCACCTAAATAATGCCTATACAATTGTTCTTTATTGCGTTATTTACATACACTGTATTATATTCAAGAAGAAACGGTCCAATTACACGTACATGTAGATTACATCAACATTTACAGTTGTTACAATCATAATTGCTTGTGTATATACATTAAATCAATGATTTAAAAGTGCACTTGTAAATAATGATTTTACATTATAACCTTGATAAAAGCGAAAGGTATGTCACAATTGTGCTAGCAACCTGCAACAGCAAAACAAATGACAGAGCATGAGATCAAATTAGTTTTAGAATATTAAAAGAATATTATGAGCATGTTTTTTTCACAATTGTGGCAAGCAATTGTGGTTACATACCACAGATATAAATCCGTAATTGAGTACTAAGAGATTGGATCCTGAAATCCCAACAGGAGAAAGGAGCTGTTTGGCCATGAACAAAGTAGTCACGTGGTATTTCTAGAATGATTGATGATCATTTAATTTTATATATATTTACTTTAGAATGATATTTTTAATTCTATAATTTTTTTTTATCGTTTGGAGGCCAGCACTAGGCGGTTAAAATGTGGCTGATGCTACATGTAATGCAAAAATCCAACTATATTACGAGCATTTACACCACAGCAATTATAGCAACTATGGGATATCGACAATTCAAATAACGGAAACTGTCAAACGTTTGACATTTTTAAATATACAGTGTAAAACTGAAATTGGTCCGTACCCGACATTTCTCTGCGCCTGCCTCTTGTTGATTCGTGGGATTCTTCAAATACACATTCAGTAATATTGCAAACATCTCTTGAGACTACAAAATCGCAAAAAAGTGAAGAATTTTTTAATTAACTTTGTTGGTATCAATTTTATGACATGCAGGACAAAGAAAAGACAATTCAGACTATTCTTAATAGTGAATCGTTTATATTGAAAATTGTAAAATGCAAGGTGTACCGAATTAAGTTAACAGACAAATTTACAGGGTTTGTAACTGGTGGTATGTGGAGTATAAATTCCCATGTGGGCGCAAATGTCTCTTTGCCATAAAAAATGTATTTTTCGGTTATAGCCCCATGCATTTGCATTGCACCGAGGAAATGCAGGGAAGGCAATGAAGAAAACAAGGGGCAGCCATGTAAATACGTTTTCCCTTTTGTAAATAATCCCCAATTTGCAATACAAATACGATTTGTACATAGTTTGTAGCTGATGGTATGTGGAGTATAAGTGACCAAAGAACATGAGGACGCAAATGCCTCTTGACATAAGTATAATTTTCGTTTTATACCCTCCAATGCCTCTGCATTACACTAAAGTAATGCAGGGAAGCCAAATAAAGATGTCAAGGGACAGCCATGTTCTTTGGGTATATACTCTGCATACCACTAGTTAAATAACCCTGTACAGATCGTCGTTGTATTGTAAATTGGGGATTATTTACATATGGGAAAACTTATTTACATGGCTACACCTTGCCTTTTTCCGTTGGTTGGCTTCCCTGCATTACCTCCGTGCAATGCAATAAGCATGGGGTTATAACAGAAAAATGCACTTTTTTATGTCAAGGATACATTTGCGCCCAATTGTTCTATGGGCACTCCACATACCATCAGCTACAAACCCTCTAAATTTGTCTGCGGACTTCCGGTCCTCCCTATATTTGTAAAAAAATCAGGATTAATCTACATCATTTTATTCAATATATATAATTTATATACATAGCTACTATAAAACCAATTCTCAAAACAAAGTTTTATCCAATGGGATTTAATTTTGGAGCTACTACTGAAAAAACTGACAATGGCTGCATTTTAATGTGAAAAAAAGCATGAAATGTTAGACTTACCTGGGTAAATACCATAGCACCAGCGAAATTGCGCAAACCACATAGAATCGTCTCTTTAGTGAGCATGAACACATATTGACACCTTTCCAACCAGGGTTTACTAGGGTCTGGCTCACTTTTAATTATGAATTTTATGTAAAACACGATTTTTAATATGCGAAAATTTTATTGATCTGTCCTACCAAATGCTCGATTTCCAAATGCCGATATTGAACGATGTGCAATTTGTCACTTTTTCGGTTTTCCCATTTAAATAAAAAATTGTTGAAATTTGTGTAACAGATATTAACCAAACTGCATAAGAAAATCAAGAGGATGGTATGAAAATCGTTAATTTGCACAACTAGCATTAAATACTGAAAATCAACCAGATGAAAAAATGTTTTTGCTGTAATGTCGTCGCTAAAAGTAAGGTTAAAATAATAATCATGAAGTGACATTTTCACAATGTCGATGTCCATGACGTTCACTTTAGCGAAATTAAGCAGCAGTTGACTGAAGTAAAAAAGAAAGATCAAGATGACGCAAATCAGCGAATTTTTTCGAATTTGACGTAAAGTTTTCTTTTTATCAACCGTGAAATGGGAAATCAAATGAAAAAGCCTTTTGAGGACCCAATTTACTCTACGTCTTCTGTGAGCTAACACAAATAAGATGGCACTTGCCATGACAGGATCAACGTTGCTGATCATTACAAAGTCGAAGGTGAATTCCTCCAGTAAATCTCGGATAAGGATATAAAATCCCCAACTAATAGTCGTTACTTGGAAAAGGCAACAGAACACTACGAAGCACTGATACACTTTGGCCACTTTACCCAAAGATGAGTCAACATCTTCCAAATTGATGTTGATTCCAACATATCTTAGCCAAATTAGCATTGGTTTACAGCTTTTGCACATCTGAAGCAATAATTCAGAATCGACTTTGTCAAAATCGTACAATTTGGATGGACCATCTCTATGTACATTGTCGTAATCTGTTAGAAATGGATATGATCGATAGGTCCTTCTTCTTAACATGACTACACGTAGCTTCTTGCTTGTGCAATTTGGAGTAGTTGAATGGATGATATGAACATTTTGTTTCAATTTAGGTTATACCGTCAATAGAGTTTGTCGATTTGTTATTTGCTCGAGTGTTGCGTTTTTATTCATTTATTCAATTTGTGCTTATGAATGTTGGATGAAAGTCTAATTTCAAGCATAATATCATCTGTTTATTCATAGCAGGTTCCATAAGATGTCGATTCGCCGTTTTATTAGGGCGTGGAATGAACAGGCCAATAGTTTTTTCCTATTGTTATATGCTATTTTCGATAATTAAAATGTTGGACAGTGTAGACTATGGAATTGGTGTTTGCTAAATTGAGCAATTTAATTATATTTAAGTATGTCAAGTAAATTGTCGTAATTGTTACAGAAAGATGGTTTGGATGTAAGAATCCATTTGTTGGTTCAGAACTTCAGAATACTACATGAATGTACATGTATATGCAATGCAACAAATCAATATTTTAATTTCGTGAAGAACATTATACATTATGAAGCAGAAAAATGCATTGTTTGATAAAATTTACTTACAAGGTTCCCTCAGCTATAGAAAGCTTGGATTTGCAAGGAAAATTGGACAGGCTTGGAATAGTCAGGGAAAATTGATTTATTTTGAAAATGTAATGGAAGTTAGAAATATTTATATTGCATTTTCTTTCAGAGATGACACATTCGATCAGCCCTGCATGGGGGAATTCCCCTTTCCCCACACCTCAAAGCAATTGTTTGCCGACTAGAGTAATGAGTTGAATTTAAAAAAAAATTAATTGAATTCCTCATTTAGCTTATTTGGACATAATTAAACGTTATGTAACCAAAACAATTTCATTGCGCAACAGGACAAAAAGTTGTTAGGCATGTTCTCAAATTTTTAAATTTTCAGTCGTCAACATGGTCATGGAAGATTGTTTTAAAAATTTGGGGGAACCCTGCATGGTGTGTGTTGTCATATGTTTCAGGTGAAAGATTGTTGAACTTTGAGATGTGTATACGATTAACTAAATGCTTCTAATTTTTCTATCCAAGATCACTCCAGCCATGTTACATTTATTGCAGATTTGATAAAATTGAGAGGTATGTCACTATGGTGCTAATAACCTGAAAATATAAGAATGATTGTTTGTCAATATCCAATGTTCTGAAGTAAACTGTACACATCTATTCCAAATTTTGACTCTCCTTACCACTGATACAAATTCATAGTTTATTACAAAAAGATTGGATCCTGTAATTCCAACTGGAGAGTTAAGTTGTTGAACCATGAATAGATTTGTAACATGGTAGTTCTAAAAGATTAAACATATACATTTATTCATTATTCAAAACAGGACTTGTCAATATTGCTATCGTCATTACAGACGTGGTTATGCATACTCTGCATTTGCCAGAATCTTCATCAAGTGGAATTGCTGGAGTTTTCAAAATGACATTCAGTAATGCACTTACAGTTTCACGAGACTATAATTAAGAATATATAGTTAGGTGCCAATTTCTGTGAATACACATACAGTGGAATTCGCTTATAACGATCTACAAGAGACCTAAGAAATCATATCGTTCAATCCAAACATTGTTGTATCCGGATTTATGAACAATAAAACGTACATGTAATAACGAAAACTGTACGGATATAGTAATTAAATAAGCGGTTCAGCACATGCACATTTTAAATTTGCTGGAAATTCAGGAGAAATTTTAAACTTTTTTCTACAAAAATATTGAAACCGTTAATCTAAAACTGGAAAAAGCATAAATCTTGTTTTTTATGAGAAAACATTTATTCAATAATATAGATAAATTTTAAAGTTTAAATTGTATAGATTTATAGTTCATGTATTTCTAAATTTCAAAATTGAAACAAATATCAGCTGATAAAAATATTAATGTAATTATTATATTGGACTTCGATTTAATATAAAATGCAACCATTTTTTGCTTTTTGAAAGTTAATTGTTTCTTTAGTAAAATAAAAAATATATTTTAATAAGATTTCAGATAAAAATACAACAGCACTTTAAGATTGTAAATCATTTTGTTATTACATGTATGCACTTAAAAATTGGGAAAGGGGGGAGGAAATCTCAGAAAATCGTTAAAGGTGAATGAAAGGACCATTTTTCGTTTCAAAATAGGATCGCTATGTCCGGAATAGCGTTATATCCGACATCGTAGTATACGACATAATTTAATGTACAGTGTATTTAAGCTCACAGATCAACCTTACACATTGCTCAGAATCGTTATACCAGTAGTTTCGCTGTATACGATATCGTTATACGCGAATTCCACTGTACTTTAATTAAATAATAGTTAGGTGTCAGTTTGCGTGAATCCGAATACCATTATCTAAACTAATTTCAAATCTCTAACATCATCGATTTTTTTTGCAGGATTTTGAGCAAATAAATTGATAAAAATTGTAAGAATCAACATTGCAATGAAAATGATAAAAGTCTTACCTTGATGAAAACAGTTGATGCAACAAGCATGAACGTCAAACAAAGAATAAATTCTTTAATCAACATGAACATAAATTCGTAGTCCACTATCCACAACAGGTTAGGATTTGGTTTATCATTTCTGGTTAGTCTTAGCTTAATGAAAAATACGATTTTGACAGATCGGTGTATGACGTTGAAAAACAGGATGGGAGACAACAAGCCGTTAATATTCCTGACGTAATTTCCAATCAAGAAATGCCAATGTTGGATAATGTGAAGATTTGCATTTTGCTGAGTTGGCCATTTTTGTATGCAGGAGTTGAAATTTGAATAGCATTCCACCAACAAGAGACATAGGAATATGCAAAAGATTGATGTGAAATCACTGATCATGAGTACGATCAGAAAATAGAAATTGTCGAAGAAATGAAAAAACATTTTGGTGTACAAGTAATGGCCCAGGTCGAGATCAAAGTAGTAGTGCATGAGATATTTCACGTGGATTTCTTGCATCATAGGGATTTTTATAATTTGGAGGAACAAATGGACCCCATATATGACGGTGGCCAATACGGTCAGACTTATGGATATTTTACGGATGTTCCAAAGGGTTTTTGACTTATCCGAACTCATGAAACCGAGTGTGTTGGTTATATTTCGGATTTCAGAGTTAATTTTTCTTCTTCTTCTGACCAGGACAATGCAAGTGACCAAAGCTAAACTTGGCTCTATGTCGGTCACCATTAAGAAATCAAAACTGCCAGATTGTAGCAATTTCTGGATTACCGTGTATAACGTATAAACGAACGATAAGACCTTTATACCGCAACATAAACCTATTATGTATTGGTACACTTTCTGGCACTTGCTTATTGAATCGTCTCCTCTAACATTATCGAAATTTGTGAAATTACCCAAAAGATTCAACCAGAACATTAACGGCTTGCAGTGGCCGTAAAGTTTACTCAAAAAAATGGGATCGGAAATGTTGTATTGGGCGATGGTTGGCCCTTTTGCAAGTTTTACAGAAACAGAAGTTTGGAAGTTTGCTAAAAATGGATAAATACGGTTGGAGCTTTGACTCAACATCTTCCTAACGCTGCAAAAATCGTTGTGAATTTGGCTTTGTCTCCACTCCACTGCTTTTTTGCCTGACATAGCCCTAGATCATATTATTGATACTTTTGTTTTCCAATTAGAATCTCTTCTTTTTTTTTGTTGGTGTCACAACTATGTATTTTTTATTATCATTAAGGTATATTCGCTGGTTTTTTTTATAAAGAGGCGTATGTTATTCACGAGAAATTAATGAAACTTACCAAATTTGAGGACATGTTGTTATATAAAAAATTACGTAATGTTTGCTGATGTAAACTTAAGCTCATATATGGTTCTATAAATCGTAGTTGCACATGTTGTTATATTTAAGAAATAATTTACATAAAGGTGCACATGGCATTGTCATATTTAAAAAAATGAATTGATGATGACACGCTGTTGGCTTCATTTTTAGAAAACGTATTTGCTATAAAAGTTTAACTTTAAAATTTTAAGCTCACGTTTTGAAAATTTGCAATATTGTTAATGAGAGTGACCACCTCTGCATAGTAACCTCTTTCCATAAATTAGTTTTATTGCATACATGTATATTTTCCTTCATAACAATTCTCTGTATAGTGACCACCTGAATACAGTGACCGAATTTGGCCAATTTTAGGTGGTCACCTTTAGCAGGTTTTACTGTATTTTAGTTGATAAATATTATTGGTGCATATAAGAAACTTTAATTCAAGCATGAAACAATTGATTGAATCTAAAGTACCGCCATTGTCGATGATCTAATTTATACTGAAACTTTTTTGTGAAATTTTAAAAAAGTATCACCCCGTATATACTACAAATACTATGGAATTATTTTCAATGTAATATAAGGTCGTTATGGAAAGGTTTCAAAAAATGAATTTGGTAATATGTATATTTGCTCTGGTAACTCGTGTAACAGCCTGTCTGTCAGCACATATGAGTTGCAACTTGCAAGTGTGAATTTGCACGTAAATATCATTGGCTCCATTTACGCCCCAATTCCTCAAAATACACATATTCATATCATAAACTGGTCCATAGGTAATTAACCCACCTCCGAATTCTGCAGTTATCAATAAACATTGAATATGACGAAAAATGGCGAGGAGGAGGCATCTCTCATGCAGTTTAAATAAAAACTCAATGGTATTTCCCATTGGATATTGCCTTGCGTCAGTCTGTTTATTCAGCTTTGGTTGCTTGACACTGTCGCCGTAAAATATGACAGATAGAGCAAAAGCAATTCTGTCTAGTCTTAGCCTGATGATATAGTGTGCAAAACCTGAAGCGAATCAATTGATTCCAGGAAGTTGAACAGAGCACATTGTTTAGATTCTGTGTAGATTGTCATCAGACTACACTTTACGAAATGAAGGTTTTTATTTGTTTCATTGTCTTTGCTAGCACTTACTGGATCCCAATTGATGCTGGACGTCTAGCAACATATATTCGAGCATTACCTGCTGCTACAAACAATTGGTTTAATTATCTGAAAGATGGGCCTGATGTTATTGCCAATACGGTAAGTTTTGAGTCGAATGCTTTCTGTTGGTTCGTTTGATGAAAAAAATGGTGTTTATAGTGCATATTTTTATTTTTAGGTAAAATGCAATTTTTTTAAAATGATTTCTTGCTCCCTGTCATTAAATATTTATAAAAACTAATATTAAAATATTACCCATTCCAACTATATCTTAATTGTGCTATTAGTTTTCACCCATTTTCATTGCAAAACCAGAAGTACTTTCCAATTTCGCAGTAATTTCATCCATATTATCGAGCAGGAACTGTAAATACAGTGGTATAGCCATGTGATTGAAAACCCAACTGTGCTAATTCCCACAATTTTTAATTTGTATTTATTCATGTGGCACATAAATTCAACATGTTGCAATGCGTTTGGTAATATCACTGTCTCTTTGCTTGCTGAGTTTTGATCGATGTGCTATTAGACTTTCAAAAAGCATAACACGTACAGCTGTTGTTAAACTTTCTGAAAATGTTACCAATTGAAAATCAGTGGATAAAACCCTAGCCTAAATTCCTAAAAGGCTATCTCCATTTAATTTGAATGGCTGTTTGGACTTTGCCCATGATGTGACCACACGAATACATGCATGTATATAGATTTCCAAATTCTTGCACTACTGTATAGTTTTTAAATTCCATAATTATACAAAAGTGTAATGCTTTGACCCATTTTGGCTACTCGATAAGTGCATTAATACACGATTTAGGCTCTATGCTCAATAGTTGCAATACTAAGAAATAAGTAACATACCTTTTTGACGTTCTATGAAAAAATTTTTTCTAGGTGGAGATGGTTAAGCGTGAAAAATTCAACATCGAAACACATACCATCACGACATCAGATGGGTATATTATCGACTTGCACCGACTCCCACATCAGGGAAATGCCCCTCCCATTACCACACCAGTGCTCCTTCATCATGGATGTTTTGGATCATCGGCGCTTTGGGTGTTAAATAAGCCTGACCAGAGCTTAGGTACATTATAGATCTTAACCTGTTACGACCTCTAAAAAAATGTTTACCGAACAATTGCACCCTAATCACATTGTTTTTTTATTTTTAGGATACATCATGGCTGAAAAGGGTTACGATGTTTGGCTTTCCAATGTTAGAGGTTTGGTTGAAAGTTTAAACCTGTTTAAAATGGCTTAAGAAATTCAAGTAGGGCCTAATGCTTTATTGGTATTAGTGTAATGCGTTTGGTTTGATTAGGAAACAAGTACGGTCGTCGGCATAAGACGCTAGATCCTAATAAAAAGGATTTCTGGAAATTTAGGTAATTTATAACGCAAATCCACAAGTGATCGACTGGTTAGAAAAAGTGTCTGAAAAATGAACTTTGAAATGCCCTATAGTTGGGATCCAATAGCCCTTATCGATTTGCCGGAAATTATCGACTACGTCCTGATGAACACCTCCAATAGTAAGCTGAACTTGATTGCACATTCCCTTGGCGCTGCTCAAGCTTTTGCACTGCTGTCTACAAACGAGACTTACAACGATAAAGTAAGTTCCAGTGTTCGTAATTCTATCCAAGAATTTCCTAAGTTACAACCTATGTTTCATCTATTTTCAGGTGAAACATATATTTGCTCTTGCACCTGAAGTTAACTTTACTAACGTGAGAAGCATCGCAGCTAATGCTTTGGCAAAGTTGCATCCTGCAGAGCTGGTAATTTTGCGTTTAATAGGATTGCATACCAGAATAAGCCCTTTTTTCTAAATTATTTTTTTATTAAATTTTGGAAACTGTTAGGAACAAATGGAATGTACGAGGACCTAGCATAAGTATTCTATTATTTGTTTAAATTTTTTTGTTTATGTATATGTATATTCCATTTCATGGAAATATGTCCATAAAGTTTACCAGACCCTCTACAATTATAAATTTTACAAACATATTTCCATGAAATGGAATATGCATATACATAAACAAAAAATTTAAATAAATAATAGAATATTAATGCTAGGTCCTCATACATTCTATTTTTTCCAAACAGTTTCCAAAATTAAATTAAAACGTAATTTAAAAAAAAGGCTTATTCTGGTACGCAACCCTCTTAATCAAGACATCTACATTTCATAAAATTTTTTCAATCACCGTTAAATATTTTCAGAAATTACTTGAAATCCTGAATGTCTACGAGTTTAATGTGCCGAAGCTGTTAAAGGATAGGTCGTTGGGAATCATTCCCAAGAGGATAGTTGTGTACTTTAATAATCTTATTACATTGAGTATATTTGGTGTTACTTGGATGGATATGAGCAGTGTTAGTTGACAGAATTTGTTATTAATATGCAAGCATCGCTTTCTTGAACAGTGCATATTCATTTTATTCAAATATTTTTTTTACATTAGGAGAGGTATCCATTATATGCTTCGCATTTGCTAAGTGGGACCTCAATTTACTTACTTGGCCA
>JAQGCC010002139.1:0-19704 GCA_034698905.1 Xestoiulus laeticollis | reverse complement strand
GGTCCTGAAACCAAGTGACAGGAGGTTTCCTACAACTTGATGACAGGTTAGTAGGGCCTTAGGGGCTTATAGGAGGTGTCTATAGGTCCTAAAACAAGTGACAGGACACTTCCTACAACTTAATTACAGGTTAGTAGGGCCTTAGGGGCTTATCTTTAGGTCCTAAAACAAGTGACAGGACACTTCCTACAACTTGGTGACAGGTTACTAGGACCTTTGGGCAAAGGGCCAGATTTTTATAAAATGAACTTGAGCATATTCGTGCATGTTTAGATCCTCCTCCCATTAGGATCGCGTTGGGCCCGTGCTAGCATGTACATGTCATGTATGGACCCATAATAATACATGTAGGCCTACTGTGATTCAGACTCGTGGTGTCATCAGATAATAACCCGCGTCTTTCTTACTTTGTGCTGGCTGTGGAGCAGTGTCGTGACTTTGGTGTTTAGGTCCGTGACATTGACATTAAGGTCGTCTCCCACACTGGCCACTTGGGTCCCATCCGAAGGGCTGAAGCACAGGCCTGAAACCCTGTCCTTGTGGGCTGCGAAAGTGGCCTCGTACTCCGCGAGGAAAGGACCTTCTTCGGTGCCCTTCAACCGGAAGACGACCAACGCACTTCTGCTTCCGTAGCACAGATGACCTTTGCCATTTAAATCGCAAACTTTCGTACAATACCAATTGGGAGACGATGGAATGCAAAAAGGACCCACGTTGGACGCCATCTTTCAAATCGGAATTTCATCGAATAGAGTGAGCACGTGCGTTTTCAGGAAATGGACTGCGGCGCTTTTGCCAACGGCCGTAAATGGCTAGGGGCAATCCATAAAAGACCTCACTTCAGCCTATCATAGCCTCGAACCCTTCGGTTCTAGAGGTGAAAAACAACTGAAATTATATTAAAATTAAATATTTCGGCTACTATTTTTACAAAAACGATCTGCGATACAAATATCGTAATACATTTTTCGTTTAGCTGAAATTTAGCAAGAAAAATGCTGGTTCGTATGCGTACTTCATGGAGGGTATTTCAAATCGCACTTCAGCGTAGTTGATATTCTAATAGCCTCGACAGCAGCGTAAACGCTCGAGTTTAAAAAAATATATCAGTTATTAATAACAATAAACCATAATAAATTAATATTTCGTAGGATATATTCATCCGAAATCATGCTTCATTCAAGCAATTGGCAATATTTTAAAGTAAATAATAATTTTAATCAATTTTTGAACGATTAAACTGGTTTGAGGCTAGGCACGATTCGAAATAGCCTCCAACTTCGTAATCGATTAAAAAATTGACTAAAATAATATTTAACTCGTAAATATCTTCAAGGGCCTAAATTATACCACGATTCGAGATAAACATACTTTACGAAATATTAATTTACGATGAATTACAGTTGACATTTATTAAAGGCAGTTTAAAGAACATCGGTTGGCGCTGCTGTCGAGGCTATTCGAACACATTCCATTCGAATTAACGGCGGGTAATACAATACATTATCTTAGTTATAAATTGATGGTCTAAAAAAGCAATTAAAACAAAATTAACCAATTAATAAAGTGAATTTCAATAGTAAAAAAATAATACATGTACTGACAAGCATCGGATAAATAGCACCAGGTTTGATTACAAATTTGTCTACATTTTCTTCACTTATAAAATGAAAATTTCGAAATATACGAATTGAAAATGTAGAAATTAGACAATTTTTCATATTTTATTATGCCCCCAATTTAATCTTTTAATATACAACGAATATATAAATATTCAAACGCTATTTTTAAACCACTCTATAATGGTAGAAGTCCATCAAGCTTTTGCTTATGTTCCAGCCGCTGGCCAAAGTCACGATGAAGAACATGAGCAAAATAGTCATCGGATATAACAAAACCTGCGTGTTTCTTAGTATAGGTAGTCCTGGAAAAGAAATGCGTACAAAAAATGGGTTAAATCGAGGTTACCCGGGGGCCTCGGAGGAATCTAAGAGGATAGGAATTACCGCTGTAGCCCAAGAAAGTGATGTAGACGTAGTAGCCGAGAGCAACGAGCCAAAGGAAGTTGCCGAAAAGACGAGAAACGAACCATTCGTGGCTGATGAGCACTGCATTTTTAAGAAAAAATATATAAATTTATATACAGTTACAAATCCATGAAAGTTGAATTAAACACCTCCTTTTCCATGGGTAAATTTCTTGACGAGCCCAGCGTCTTTTCTGATTAAAATTGTGGGGGGGAAGAAAAAAATCGGTAAAAATACTGTTTTCATAAATCTATGGCCACGTTTTTTTATCAAAATATCTGGTTATTTTTAAAATTAATAAACTAGATTTTTCTTTTAAATTTGGCGGGTGTTTTGCACGGTCTTGGCTGCCACCTGGTGTCAGCTCCCTGCAATTTATCCTCGCGTTTCTAAAATGTATCGATTAAGTTAATATTAAAGATGAGTTAATAGAAATGTTATCTGCGCCCTTAGCTGGATCAATAATTCATGCTTTTAAAATTAAAATACACACTTTTAACTGCAACAATTAATTCGCTGATCTCGTAACGAAACTCAAATAGCGATAAACGTCCGTAGGTGACACCAGGTGGCATCGAAGACTTAGCCACGTGACATCCCCATTTAAAATTCATTCTTATTTATTAAATTTAAAATGCAAGCGTTATTTTCATAACAAAACATGGTTTCTGTGCCCTGGATCTACCTACAAACGAACCATTTTTACAATTTTTTGTCCCCCGGAATTTTAATTAGAAAAGACGCTGGGCTCGTCGTTAAATTTCCCCACAGGAAAGCGGGTAGTGTTTAGTTCCACGCTTACCGTTGTAAAAAATCAGCTGGAAAACGTGCAGAATGATGAGCAGAGGGAAGAAGGCGTTGAGATGGACGTCGAACGCGTATCCCCATTCCACGTCTTGATCCATGCAGGAATGCTTGCGCAAGTACTTGTTGGTGGCGAACCAAAAGAACGTGGCGATGAGCAAACCGACGCCGATGCAATCCACGAAAACCACCCACGACAGGAATTTAAGGAATTCGAGGAACCTCAGCTGGAGGACCAGTGCAAAACCAACAGAAGAGGCTGCAAAAAAAAAAAAAAAAAACGACCAATAATATTATAAAAGGAATACACGTGCGAGATACTCAGCCGTAATAAAAACCACTAAAAAACAACTGACCGCAGAGCCAGAAACTAAGCAGGACCAAGAAGGCAGGATCGTCCCTCGCAAATTGATCTTTAGTTTCTGAAAGCGCAAAAGGTGAAAAAAAAAAAAATCAAAGAATTTGTAACTCTTGAGACATTTACAAAATGTAAACTAGGATGAAAAAGTTTGTGAAACTCACGTTTTCTGTACTGAAAATTGCGATATCTGCGGAGATAAAAAAAATACGATATTGTTACGTAAATATAGTAAAAATACGTAAAAATAGCTGCTCAGCTAGCGAGTATTTGCGCTATATCGAGCGTTCGCTATACAGAGAGGTCTGATTTTACGCTCCTATCGGACGTCTTTTTTGGCCTTCTACGACATCGAATTGCCGTTCGTTATAAACAGAGCCATTTATTACCAAGTTGCCGAAAGCGTCCGTTATAGAGCAGTTCGTTATAGCGAGAGCTCGCGACATCGAATTGATGTTTGTTATAAACAGAACCATGGCGAAGGAACTGGCCGAACCGTCTGTTATAGAGCGGATCTTATAGATGTTATAAATCTGGAACGTTCGTTATATAGAGAGCTCAGCTAATAGCGGCATCGAATTGATGTTCGTTTTAAACAGAGCCATTTATTACCAAGTGTGGTCCTAGAACCATCCGTTATAGAGATAAGTCATATGGCATGTACGTTCATTATAGCGAGAGCTAGGCTAATAGATGGGAGGAATATAGCTAGGCATTTTGGGCGGGACCAGCTACTACAGCTGTTCGCTATATCGAGCTAGAGCAGATCGACTGACACTATAAATTACCCAACCCTCGTTGCGTGGAGCGAAACGTTCGTTATAGCGAGAGTTTGGCTAATAGATGGGAGGAATAGGCATTTTGGGCGGGACCAACTATTATAGCCGTTCGTTATATCGAGTCATCTTGAGCTGATCGACTGACACCCTGAACTATATCCAACCCTCGCTACGTGGAGCGAAACGTTCGTTATAGCGAGAGCTAGGCTAATAGATGGGAGGAATAGGAATTTTGGGCGGGACCAGCTTCTACAGCTGTTCGTTATATCGAGCTTGTTAGAGCTGATCGACTGACACCCTGAATTACCCAACCCTCGTTACGTGGAGCGAAACGTTCGTTATAGCGAGAGCTAGGCTAATACTGGATTACTGGTAGGAATAGCTAGGCATTTTGGGCTGGACAAGCTACTATAGTACAGCTGTTCGTTATATCGAGCTAGAGCAGATCGCCTGACAGCCTGAACTAACGGACGCTCGTTACGTATAGTTTATCGACCACTTGTACTTTATAACGAGAGCAACGTTATCCGTTCGTTGTCACGTAATACGTGAACGCCCCTTGGTGCCCAGGGCCTCGACCCGTGCATGGAAATACGTGTGCAGGGCCCTATCGAGGGCGTGTGATTTCGAGTGCTGAGTATACGTACACTTTCTGAGGCGCTGTGAATAAGTAAACCATTTGCCAGGCGGCGAATTCAAAGTCCATCTGCCTGAATTTCAACAACCTTCTGAGGTAGATGTGGCGTTTAGCAGTGGCCGAGTGAGCTGCAGACGCTTTGTTCGGGGTGGGCGAAGGCAACGAATGATGATGATGATGATGATGATTAGCACGAACTAAACCACTGCTAACACTGATGACGGGAGACTCGGCTCTACTCGGAGGAGGAGACGTCTTCACTTTATCCATCTTTTATTTTAAAAAAAACACACCACACTTGCTCAAAAAAAGACCAAATCGGATGACACGGGCGCCATTATTGAAGATGGAACGTCGCGAGCCGACAGCCGGCTGACTGTAAGCCTATGGGCGACAGGAAGTAAGCCGACTAGATTTATAGTTACGTGACTATAGAGTTTGGTGGCAATTTGGTTAAAAATTGTACTATAATCGAGTAATTTAAATAGTTTTAAGATTTATACCCCGGTATATTAAAATGAGCTGCTTTAAAAATGAAATGGAATCGCCGAATAGTAATAAAAATATGTAAAATGACATTTTTTTCATTACCCGATTTGAATTAAAGCTGATTTTCTTTATTTTCCGGCGAAATTAAAACCGCTTATCGCTTGAAAGGCGTTCAGATTACTCCTAGGACTATACATCCTGAAATAAAAACAAATTTTAGTAAATTAAACGTGAAATTAACTAAATTTACATCAATTTTAAACCTGCGCATTAAAACCCGCCATGAATTCGAATGGAATGTTCGAATAGCCTCTACATCAGCGCAAACTGATATTATTTACCTTATATATTTAGAAATTTCGGTTTTAGCTTCGCTAAACGAACATTTTTTACAATAAACGTATCTCATTTCGCCATTTTCTTCATATATAATCACAGTTTCGCAATCTTTAAATAATTTTGGTTGCTTTTAAACTGTCAAACTGACTGGTTCGAGACTATAAAAGCATTTATGTAACAGCAAAACATTTCCCATTTAAAATATTTCACTCGCATGAAAGCCAAGTTTAAAATTCTTCATATTTACCTTTATCGATCATGTCATGAGCACAATTTCAGCATGGTTCATCAGTAAACTGTAAAAAATAAAATAATGCAGTCAAAAACGATTTAAACTTAACTTAACAACCGTAATTTTTAAAATTCTGATATCCATGCAATCGATACGAATAATAATGTTTCAAAACCGATATTTAAACCAACATTCCAACCAGCATGCTGATAACAACAATCTATTATCACAAAATCATCATTAGAAAACTCTAAAACCAACTTTATTAAAAAATCGTAAAAGAATTATAGATTTTAACCTTTATAAAATGCAGCAGGACGGCGTCTATTTCTCGCTACACCGTCCTCCAGAGGTCGCCACCTACCGACCGTACATTTCAGGGCGTTCGATTTTTGATCATATGCTTTTTTGAACATTGAAATGCTTTTTTTCCAACTTTAAAACATGTTATTTTTAAATTCGTTGTGTTTTTTGGCGTTGGCTTTTCTGCGTGTTGTTTCCGGAGATGTTGGAGATGATTCCGGCATCGGTCTTTTTCGGCTGGAAGGCAAAGTGACGCCGCCAGACGGAGTTAACGAAGACTGGTTCTCGGCCTCTAAAGTGCTCGTCAATGGAGGAGAATATTTAGGATTCATAAGGTACATGTAGCTAAAAATAAGCTCATCAATGAGCTTTTTTTGCTGAGTTTGGCTTCATTTATAGATCGGTGTTCATGTGTCGTCATCACATCGATGGATTAGCTCCATTGCGCTGTGGTGGGAGGAGGTAAACCCCCATAAAAACACGGAAATGGTGCAGTCCTCAGGCCTAGTTTTCAATGAAATGAGCTTAAAGCTCAGCAAACTTTAATGAGCTTCACAAGACCTAATAAAATAATTATTTATGTACTGTCTGCAATGATAGTTTTGTCGAGACTCGACCTTTCGAAATCGTGAGCTTAATGTTAATAAAAGCTCGTGGAAGTATTAGCAAAATGAGCTTGAAATTCGTGAAAATGTTAATGAAATGAGCTTTGAGCTCAGCAAATTTTAAGGAGCTTTATGCGATGTTAAAAAATAATTTGTTATGTGGTGTCTGATGTTTGTTTTGTAATAGAATGAGCTTAGATGTGATACGAATTCTTCAAAGCTCATGGATTTTTAGTAAAATGAACTAAAAAACTGAGCAAATGTTAATAAAATGAGCTTAAAACTCAGCAAAATTTAATGAGCTTCACAGGGCATAATGAAAGAATTGGTTATCTGGAATTTTGGTTTCTTCAAAACTTAACATTTTGAAACTGTGAGTTTAATGTTAATAAAAGCTCGTGGAAATTTTTGTAAAACGAGCTTAAAACTCACCAAAATTTGATGAGACATTATAAAATAATTAGTTGCATAGGGTGTGAAATGAGCTCAACGTGGCAAAAAAAATCGTCAAGCTCATGAAAATGTTAGTAAACTGAGCTTCATTTCATAAAAAGCTCAACAACTTATAAAATAAGCTCAATATGCTAAAAACTCAACAATTGCTTTCTTAAAAATCATTAAAGCTCAACAGAAACTTATCAAAAAAGCTCATGAAAAATTCAAAAAAGCTCCGCAAATTATCATTAAAGCTCATCAGAAACTTGTCAAAAAGCCCAACAACTTATAAAATAATCTCAATTTGCTAAAAACTCATAAAAATCATAAAAGCTCATCATAAACTTGTCAAAAAGCTCAACAAATAATGAAATATGCTCAATTTGCTAAAAACTACAATTGCTTTCATAAAAATAGTTAAAATCTCATTAGAAAAAGTTTAACAACTTATAAAATAATCTCAATTTGCTAAAAACTCATAAAAATCGTAAAAGCTCATCATAAACTTGTGAAAAAGCTCAACAAATAATGAAATAAGCTCAATTTGCTAAAAACTACAATTGCTTTCATAAAAATCGTTAAAGCTCATCAGAAACTTGTCAAAAAAGCATCCAAAAATGAGCTTCCTGTCATAAAAAGCTCATAAAAACTTCAAAAAATCTCAATTTGACTGTAAAATGTTGTGTTTTCAGAAGCGACGGTTCGTTCGTGGTGCACAACGTTCCTTCCGGTTCGTACGTGGTCGAGGTGTCCAACTCCGAGTACCTCTACGAGCCCGCTCGCGTCGAGATCAATTCCAAGGGCAAGATAAGGGCACGCAAACTGAATTGGGTCCAATCGACGCAGCTCCTGCACATCCCTTATCCGCTCAAGTTCAAGACCAAGGCCAAGCTCAGCTATTTCCAGGCCAGGGAACAATGGAGGGTCACGGATTTCCTCTTCAGTCCAATGGTCCGTAGCACCTTTCACCCTTCACCTGTACTTCCTAGCAAAGCCCTTTTTAAAAAAGGCACTTTTTACACCAAAGTCTCCTCGTGCTATTTAAATAGGTCTTCATGATGGTTTTGCCTCTCCTGGTCATCATGGTCATGCCGAAACTCATGAATGCGGCTGGACCGGAAACGCAGAGGGTAAGAAGGGCCTTTTGTTTCGGAAAAAAATAGGTTTGTGCGAGCAAAGTTTGCCCTAACATACTGGCTCACGTTTCAGCAATGTGGTTTCTGAGTTTCTTTTTAAAAAAAAGAAATAAGGATTTTCTGTTTGTTGAAACCATGAAACTGTTTGCACAAACAAGTTTCTACTAAAATTGTTTCAACAAACTCAAAAATGTCGATTGAAATCATATTCTCCTCACATAGTTTTCACAAACCATCATGTTTGCGAAAACATGTTTGAGCAAACAAAGTTTGTGGAAACATACTGGCTCACGTTTCAGCAATGTGGTTTCTGAGTATCTTTTTAAAAAAAAGAAATAAGGATTTTCTTACCAAAATGTTTGTTGAAACCATGAAACTGTTTGCACAAACAAGTTTCTACTAAAATTGTTTCAACAAACTCAAAAATGGCTATTGAAATCATATTCTCCTGACATAGTTTTCACAAACCATCATGTTTGCGAATTATGTTTGAGCAAACAAAGTTTGTGGAAACATACTGGCTCACGTTTCAGCAATGTGGTTTCCGAATATCTTTAAAAAAAGAAATAATGTATTTCTTACCAAAATGTCTGCACAAACACTAAAATGTTTGTTGAAACCATGAAACTGTTTGCACAAACAAAGTTTGTGGAAACATACTGACTCACTTTTCAGCAATGTGTTTTCTGAATATCTTTAAAAAAATGATTTTCCCCAAAATGTTTGCACAAACATTACAATGTTATGTTTGTTAAAACCATTAAACTGTTTGCACAAGTTTCTACTACCCACACGTTAGCAATTCCATCTCGTGAGCAAATCACAAAAAGTTTGCGCAAACTAGTTTCAGAAAACCTCGTTTGTTAAAATTATGATAATCTCTTCAAATAGTTTGCACAAACAAGTTTCTGCAAACAAAGTTTCTTCAAACTTACATTTCCCAAGATGACTTTTCCCAAATTCTTGCACGAACAAATTTCTGAAAACCACAAACTCAAAAAGTTTGTGCAAAATTGTTTTAACAAACTTAAAAAATGTTTGTTGAAAGCATATTCTCCTGGCATATATAGTTTTCACAAACTTGTTTCTACAAACCATCATGTCCAATCTTCACAATACACTAGAAACCCCCCAAAAATAAACCTTGAAACTTACTTTCAGAAATGTTTGTGCAAACAATGTTTGTTGAAAGGTTTTTTTTTCTTGCAGGAGATGCAGCAGCTTCAGAGCCCTAACTTCGACATGCCTGATCTTGCGGAAACATTTACGTCGTGGTTCGACGGCGGCAAAAAACAGCCAACCGCGAAAGCGGTTAAAGCCAGCAAGAAGCGCAACTGACTTAACGGCCGGTTAGGACTTTTAGCTCCATCGCTTAACGGCCCGTTAAAGTCCTTCTTGTACAAAGTCTCGTTAGCGAATACTATTTGTAAAATAAAACAAACTTAAACGATGCTTTTTAACGTCTCGTTAATTCAGCCGCTTGGGTCCTAGAACCGCGTTACCGCAACCTTAAAATCCGCGTGGAATAAAAAGCGCTTAACGCCCCGTTTACGTCTCAACGAATTTATACACTAAAATTTACAAGAGCGAGCTTTTTAACGGCTCGTTAGTCGCTTATTATGCACACTTCAAAAACCGCAATACTTAACGGACCGAGGTTCTGCACAACCGCAGTCACCGCCAACTAACAAACGCAACGTTAATAACATTTAACGGCGGGTTAAGTAACGGAACGTCAACCGCATTGCGCTTAAAAATAAACCGCGGTTGTTAACGAACCGCTTCGAGGACAATTTTACCGCGGCTGTAACGGTACAGTAGAAGCGGGATAAAAGGCCCGTTAACTTTAACGAACCACAGCCAAAGGGCCACGAGTCCATGCGATAAACCACGACACTTAACGGATCACGGTTCCGCACAACCGCCAACTAACAAACCGCAACGTTAAGTTTAAACGTCAACCGCATTGCGCTTAAAATTATGCCGCGGTTAACGAACCGCTACGAGGACCATTTTACCGCGGTTAACGAACCGCTTCGAGGACCTTTTTACCATGGTTGTTAACGAAGCGCTTCGAGGACCTTTTTACCGCGGTTGTAACGGTACTTTAGAAGCGGGATAAAAGGCCAGGTAACTTTAACGTACCACAGCCAAAGGGTCACGGGTCCATTCCGCAAACCGCAACCGCGGTGTTAATTTTTTTAAATTTCGACACGCGGTTAAGACGGGGAATTAAGACGAATGCGGGAATGATGGTGCAGCACGTGGCACAAACTATGAATCGGACATTGCGGTCGATTCGTGGTTCCCGAACGCGTCGGCGGGGCGCTTTGCGGAAGTATTCCCATCCGCGGAACGAGTATAGCACCGCATGTAAAAAATGTTTAAGCGCCGTCTGTTTGGAGGATCACAGGCGGTTAGGGCACAATCCGGAATTCTTCTTCTTCTTCTTCTTCCCGAGTGACCTTCCTTTCAGGAGGTCACCCGATGTTGGAACGTGTTCGCCATGTCCAGGACCTTGGATGACCTGCTCGACACCGCTTTCGGCTGGTTCTGGAAGAACAAGGAAACGGAGAAAATGTCAAAGGGCACACCTTAATTGCAGCTGATTTCAAAGTGCCCCTTTTTTCCACTGACTTTTTGTTATTATGATATAGCTAACGTATGAAAATCGTCATCAACCAACGTGCCATCTTCAACCGATTTACGCAGAAAGAATTATAAAAACTTTTATAAAATCGTTCATTAACAAACTTTTATAAAAGTTAAAAAGTCAATAAAATACATTTGATTTTGTCAAGCGGGTGTCAGTGAAATGCATTCGGCGTTAGTACGCCAATTATCAGTTCTAAATTAAGTGGTACGAGTACGAGCATTTATATAAGTTTATGTTCAAAACGTTGCATAAAGTACGAGCAATTCTTTCGTGGCAATGGCAGGTATCCCAGCCACTTTAAGGGATAAATATGTAGGAATTATTGGACATTTTCGCCAAATTATAGGAAAATATAGGACATTTTCGTTAAAAATATAGGACATTTCTTCGAAAATATGGGATTTTACTTTCAAAATAATCGGTTTTTTTAATTTTCGTTAAATTTTTTAAAAGTTTTTATGAGTTTTTGGATGTTTTTTTTAAAAATATTTTGAAAGTATATTTGTAAATATTTTTTTTTAGTTTTTGTTAGATTTTTTAAGATTTTTTGCTTAATTTTTTTATATATTGAATGTATATTTGTATCTCTTTTTGTAATATTTTTTTATGGGTTTTTGCATGTTTTTTGAGATTTTGGATAATTTTTATTTAAAAAAAAAACATGCAAAAACCCATAAAAAAACTCCAAAATTTAAAAAAAAAAAAACTAAAAAGTTTTGGAAAACTCATACCTTCAAATATTCTGGTAAATATTCCTTTCCAAAATTGTAGAGCTTCTGACAATATGCGACACTAGTACTGTCACTACTATTCAATTCAATTCAATTCAACTCAACTCAGTACCCTACAGTCAGCAAATAAATGCCATTTGGTAGGGGGGGTCAAACCCATTTTCAGGACAAATCTCCTACTACATATAGGCCTATAGGTTTCTGTGACTACTGCAGTAGCCCTTTGAAACATTTAAGCCCCATGCAGGCCATACTATGCTGAAAACACGCATTTGGCTAGCCTCATACAGGGCATCGAATTTTAATTTTATTTGACCATGAGATAAGAATAGTGTGGAAATTCTACTGTAACTAAAAGCTGTGTTTGAGTCTAGCCAAAGTGTATTTCCAGCCATGCAAGTGTGACCTGGAGCTAAATGTACGCGCTAATTGAAGCCTGTGGGGAAATTGGTGCTGGGGATGAAGCAGTGTGCCCCTTATTTAAAGTCTAAACTTGAAAGGAGGCACCTTTTTTAACATGTGCACGTGTATTATGCATGGCCCCTTAACAAGTCTACAAATGTTGTAGCTTATAGAACTCACTGCACAATGGCACCTCTAGCTATAGACGAGGAGGCAAATTTCAAAATACTCAATTTGAAGTATTTAATTCTTCAAATTCTCATTGCTATTATAATTGTGCACGAAATTTATAGGAAATATAGGACAATTTAAGGAAATACAGGACAACATCAAAAATATAGGAATTTATAGGAATTATAGGACGGCTGGGATACCTGCAATGGCAATATTTGTCCAAAAGTCAGGTAAAATATCAATTTTTTTTAAAAGTTTTTTAATGATTTTATTAAATTTTAAAAAAGTTTTTATAATTCTTCTTGCATAAATCGGTTGAAGATGGCACGTTGGTGGATGACAATTTTCTCCGTGCCACAACTTAACATTATACAATTGCATACTACGATCAACCTTGAATTTCCTCATTATAGGAAAATGATGCGAACGCTTTTTAACATTCAATGTTTGCGACTTTTTTTAAAAAATGACATTTTTTTTTTTTTTTTTTTTTTTAAATGTAGAATTTGATTTTTAATTCCCATTTATGCCCAAAAATAAAGACAAAAATGAACCGTGTTTTTAAGCGCCACTTCAAAATCTAAATTTAAATTTTCAAAAAAGGTCTCCACCCCACCCCACCTCACCCCCCTTTTACGGTTTAAAACAGGGGCCTTCCACATGCAGCCAATTAAATGCACATTTACCCCAAAATATATTAATCGGTTTTATACTTGTTCTGTACGCAATACATAATATTTTGTGCATTTTATGCATTTTGTGCAAGCGTGAATTGCTCTTTCAGCGTAAAATGCACGATTATTTATTTGCTTCTCTGCATCCTTATAATAGCTATTTTTTTTATTTTTTTTTTAAAGAGATATTTTGTAGATTTTGCACCCAATTCGGTCAATTTATAGATAGCTGGTTACGATAGGTCAAAGGTTAGGTGTGCCCGTGGTCAACTGTACACGTAGATAGAATCAATGATATTGGGCAAAAAAAAAAACCAGCCTTTTCTTATTATATTATGTGCAGGTGTTCATTGTATAGAGGTCTGTCCAAATGTTATTTCTACGGAGTGGTTCTCTCACCTCAATGATGATGGTCTGCGGCAAAACCGCGGCTGCACCCAGCGTGGTTTGCTGCTTCTTCATCTCGTTCTTCTGCTTGAGGTCCTTCATCCAATTGGGCGAGACCTCCGCGCCGTTCTCCGCCAACCTTGCGGTTGGGGACGCCATTGTCGTCGCAACCGCAGCCGCAGCCTTGGGCTTGGCGGTTTCTCCGTGGGCAGCCACGGGCGACTCCTTGGGGCTGACCGGAGACTCCTGCTTCGTGGTTCTAGCCGCCCATCCCGCAGCCGCCGCGCGGTTCGCCCCGTTGAACGCGGCGGATCCTGCGGTTTGCCGCAGCTGGGTCTCCGCGGTCGACAGCGGAATGCTCTGGGGCCTCTTCGGCGAATCCGCGGCTGCGGTTTTCTTCGACTCTTCGATCACTATCTTCTGCTCTTTGTCTTGGATGCCGAACCGCGCAACCTCGGCCGGTTGCGGTTGCGGTTGCGGTTGAGACACTTTCCGCAGGACCATCTCCGCTTCCTTTCTGGATGGCTCTGCCGCCGTCTGCTGCTGCTGCTGCTGCGGTTGCGGTTGAGACACTTTCCGCAGGCTCCTGAGGGTCCTAGAGTACTCCGGCTGCATTTCCGCTCGGTCCGCACAGCCGTCCGCGGTCTGCGGCTGTTCCACCGCGCTGGTTTTCCGCAAATTGTTCTGCGGTTCGACCGCCTTCTTCTCGTCCGTCAATCTCTTGGCGGCTGTGGCGCTTTCTTGCGGCTTTTCAGCCGGTTTCGACGAGTCGCCGCCCATGAACCGCATCTTGTTCTGGAATGCGGTTGTGAACGGCGCCTGCTGCGGTTCGACCGCCACCTTCTTCTCTTCCGTCAATTTCTTGGCGGTGGCGGTTGCGGCGGCAACGACGCTTTCTTGCGGTTTCTCCTCCGCTTTGGAAGATTCGCTCGCCAACCGCATCTTGTTCGGCTGGAACGCGGCGGAGAATTGCGGCTGCGGATTCTGCGGTCCGACCGCGGCGACCTTTTCCGCGGTCGTTGTCTTCCTGCCGCCGACCATCGCCACGTTGGTGGCTGCGACCGGTGCCACGGAGATGATGAATTCCTTGGCTTCCGCCGCGGTTGAGGTGCGCGGCTTCTCCTTCGCCACCGCGGCTGCGGTCGGTTCCTCGCGGTTCTCTTCTTTCGCCGCGGGGTCCTTTTCCTTGGAAGAGTGTCTTTTCATGGACAGTTTCCGCAGCATCTTCTGGATCTCGTTTTCCGCGTCGGGCGGTTTTGCGGTAACCGGTTCCGCGGTTGCGACCGCGGCTGGTCCCATAGAGCTAGGAGGATCTTTTATCCGCGGAGAGCCGGGTATATCTTTGGGTCTCTGGCTGGTTTCGACTTTCGCGGTTTTCCGCAGCGGTATCTTGTGTTCCCTCGCGGCTTCGATCTTGACGGCAGGCGCTTCAGCAGCCGCGGTTTCCTGCTCTGCCTTCCGCGGCAACACCGGCTTCGGCACTTGCGGTTGCGGAAGCGGCGACGGGGTTTCCGCGTGGGACGACGACGTGGAAACGTCCGAGTCCGCGCGGCTCATCTTGCCTTCCCTGTGTGGCGATGCGGCATAGGGCTTGATCTCCAGCGGCGGCAAGCGGGTGGAACCTTCCGGTTTGGAGCTGTTTTTCCGCGGACCGCCGCGCGGCGATAGCCGCGGGTTTTCCACGATGGTGATGTCGAGGAGGTCGTCCAACGTCCCTCGCCGCGATAAGCCGCCGCCGCCGTCCTGAACCGCATTTAAGGTTTTGGCTGCGGCTGCTTTACGGGCAGCCGGTTCCGGCGTGGTTTTCTGTTCTTGCGGTACTGAAACCGCGGTTTTGGGCTCTTGCGGTTTCGAATTGATGACCTGCTGCTCTTCCTCCAGCTGGTCAATGTCTTCTTGACTCAGCTGCTGGTTGATGGGTTGCCGCTTGCTTCTGCGGTTTGCGGATCCCGCGGTTCCCAGCTTCGTCTTCTTGTCAACCGCCGCGGTTTTCGCCGATTCCTCCCGCGGTTTTTCCACTGTTTTGGCCTCCGGTTCGTTAGCCGTCAAATCAATTCCTTTCAACTCCTGCGGCGCGGTATCTTTCTCTTCGGCGGCGCGCGGCAAAACCACGGCCGGAATGCGGTTGTTGGTGATTCTCCCAGGCAACCGCCTCAGCGGCGTTGTCGTTACCGCGAAACTCGAATCCGCTTCCGCGGTCTCCTTTTCGCGGTTGGAATCGTCTTCGCCGCTTGCGGCTTGCACGTACAAGACGTGGTGGTGTTGGCTCTTGTGGCTTTTCGCCGCGATGTCTTCGGCGGCTGCGGTCACATCCGCGGTTCGACTGAGTTCGTCCACAAAGTTGGGAATGTGGTCCGTGTCCCCGAACAGGTTTTTCGAGAGCTGGTCGATGCGGGTCGACTTTCGCCGCATGGAGTGGCTGCGAGCCGCGATGTTCCGCGGTTGGTTGGGCGGCGACACCCGCATCTGGCTCATGCCTTCGCTCTGCACTTGGACCTTAGCACTCTGCGCAACCGCGATAACCACCTTGTTCGCATCGCCGGTTGCCGCAGGATCCTTCGTCGGAACCGCGGCATCCTTAGGTCCCAAATCCTCAGGTACTGATTCCTCTTTCGAGTTAAGTCTCGAGCCCTGACTCAAGTCGCGCCTAGGTCTCAATTGAACTTTCGGCTCGTGTTTAAGTCCCAATTCGGCCTTTGATCCAGACTCCTTCTTGGACTCCGTCTTAAGTCCAAACTCCGTCTCAAGTCTATTATCCGCTTTCGGCTCGCGGTTTAGTTTAGGACCCTCGCTCAAGTCACGTCTCGACCGCAATTCCACTTTCGGCTGGGACTTTGGTCCCGACTCATCGTTGGACTCCGTCTTAAGTCCCGACTCCATTTTAAGTCCAGATTCCGCTTTCGGCTCGTGGTTTAGTTTAAGACCCTCGCTCAAGTCACGTCTCGATCTCAATTCCACTTTCGGCTGGGACTTTGGTTCCGGCTCATCTTTGGACTCAGACTTGGACTCCGTCTTAAGTCCCGGCTTCGCTTTCGGCTCGCGGTTAAGTCCAGGACCCTCGCTCAAGTCTCGTCTCGATCTCAATTCGTTGGACTCCGACTTGAGTCCCATTTTAGTCTTCGACTCTGATTTTGGTCCCAAATCCTCGGGCTTAAGTCCAGAGTCTTCTTTCGATCCGTGCTTGAGTCCTGATTCCTCGTGCTCGGGTCCCGATTCTTCAGGCTCAAGTCCCGAATTTTCGTTCGAGTCGCGCTTAAGTCCCAAATCCGCTTTGGGCACTCTGTTCGATCCCGCATCTTGATTCAAGTCGCGCTTGGGTCTCAATTCCACTTTAAGCTGCGGCTTAAGTCCCGACTCCTCCTTCGACTGGGACTTAAGTCTAGATTCCGTCAATGACTTCCTAACCGCAACAGAGTCTGACCGTGGCCTAGGCTCCGCTCTGCACTTAGCGCAGTTTTTGTACTTGAGTCCACCAAAGTCAAGCCTTGGAATAGGCTCTGCTAGCGCAGTAGACATATGCCCTTCGAACACCTGTCTCAAGTCAAGCCTTGGAATAGGCTCCACTCGCGAATAGTCCTTCTCTGAGTCACGCTTAGGGCCCGAGTCGACCTTCGAGTCTAGCTTAGGTCTATGCTTTCCACCTCGAACCTCCAGCCTTCCAACCGCGGTTTGGGACTCGGGACTTTTCAGTTTAGGCACGTCTCGAACCGCAATCAGATCCCGCGGTTCATCCACATCTCCGTGGTCTTCCCTCGTCGCGGTTTTAAGGACCTCGGGACTCATCAGCGCCACATCCGCATTTTTATTCACTTCGGGACTCTCTGGATTTTTCCGCGGTCCGCGGTTCGCCGCATCAGCATTTTTAGACACCGCGGGATTTTCCGGATTTTTCCTCGGTCCACGGTTAGCCGTATCGGTTGGCCTTTTGCCGTCGGCGGTTCTTTCCCCGACATTCTTGGATCCTTCGCTTCCAGCGTCCGCGACCACATTTTCCGCGACCGCATTTTCCGCAGCCGCAATATCCGCAGGACTCTCTGGAGTCTTTCCCGGTGATTCCCTCTGCTTGAATTTCTTGATCTCGTGCTCCGGCTCTTGATCTTCCGGCGGTTGGATCGGAAGGCTGTTGGGTCTCTCCGCCCCCTTAACCGCGGAAGGCTTCGGTCTAACCGGAGGACTAAGAGCCTCGGGTTTAACTGGAAAAAAATGCGGTTTTTAGTTTTTAACGATCGATTAAGCGAACCGCGAAAACCGCCAGCGGTTATGTCGCTCACCCAGTTGAGGCGGTCCTTTGCGGGGAACCGCTGCTTCTTCCTCGGGCGTGGTAGGCAAACTACGTCCCGTGGCAACCTGCGGAAGTAACCGCGAGATGAAGCTAACGACTTTTTAGATCGCGGTTTTTAAAAACTTAACGGTCGATTACCTGATTAATCCTGCGGTTGTTGACCGTGATGGCGTGGGTTCGCCGCGGTCGAACCGCGATCCTGTGCATCGCGGCTTGGTGGTTCAACAGCGACGTGGCTCCGATGTTCAAATCGGGGTCTACAAGTTTTAAAAATAAAACCGTCGGTTAAAAATTTTTAATCTCTCGTTAAGTTAACGGTTAGATAAGAAAACGCACCCGAGTTAACGGGCTGTCGATCGAAAACCATATTGTGACCGCCGTAATCCTGTTAAGTGTGAAAGAAAAGGTTTAAGTTTAATCGGCGATTAAGTTTAATCCGAGTTTAGCGTTAATCTAGCGTTAAGTCTTACCTCCGTGTCCGTTCCAGAGCTCCCCATGCTTAAAAGGCTGCCGTCGCTGCTACGGAACTTATCGGATTTTCCCTGAAAATAAAAAGCGATGCCATCTTAACGGGCCGTTAAAACCTGCGGCAGTGCGAAAGTTAACGGTAGATTAAATACCGTAGAGAATTAAGGAGTTAAGATGTTCCCGCTTTCCAGTGAGGCAAGTCTTGTTAAGTGTCAGTGCGACACTTAACGGTACGTTAAATACCATAGGACCCCGTTAAGAAGTATTCGGATTTCTGGTTAGCTCTTAACGGACCGTTAAACGTAGAGAAATTTTTTTCATCGGACGCAAACATAGCTTCGTTAGTTTCTATCTTGTCGTTAGCGAGAAGATTCCGTTATCCGAGGCTTTTAACGACAGATTTGGCAACTTAACGACAGTTAAATTTAACCGATAATTTAACGGTAACATTCGTATTTTAACGGCCTGGCATCTTTAGTAAAAAATGTTACAATTAAGTCGCTAACGAAAGATTTTCAAGATTTTCAATAAGGGTAACGCTTTGTTAAATGTCAAAATGCTGCGGTTAACGGCCAGTTAAAACTAATTCCGGTAAACTGGGGAAGTGGGATTTTCCAGCACCCGTTAAAGTTAACGTTCGCTTTTCAAAATAGCAAAATGGCGTTAAAAATTCAAGACTCAGGATCTCGGGACTCCTTCGTCTAGAGTCTCGAAAACCCGTAAAAGCGGGATTCTCCAACGCCCGTTAAAGTTAACGGTCTCTTACTATTAATCCCTGGTGCAAGACTTCCACCGTGGTTGGGCTGGTGCAAGGACTCCGCGGGAGTCCGGCATCGTCGTCATCGGAATCTTGCCTGGGTCGGAACTTGCTCATAAGCTCCTCCTAGAAGAAAGCGCGGTCACAAAGATTCCGTTTAGAATCTCGCTAAACGTTGGCGGTGGAATCTTGAATCTCGGCTAGAATACCTTGAATCTCTTGACGGAGAATCTCTTGGGCGAATGCACGAAATGTTTCTCCCTTCTTCGAGGATCCGAATCCTGGGACTCGGGAGCGAAGATGCTGTCGTGGGACAGGCTGAGTCCCGCAGCGTACGAAGGAGTTTCCGAGACTCCCCTTGTAAAATATACGGAAGATGAGAGTCTTGGAGTCTCCGAACGCGAGAATCTTTTTAAAAAAAGAGCAGAGTTCGTTTAGAGTCTCACTCACCTTTCTTCCCGGCAGTTGGCGCTGAGCAGTTCGCTGGTGGAACGTGACTTGAGATTCTGCGCGAGACTCTCTTCTTCGCCCTCCTTGTAAGAAGACTTTGACTTGCGGCGGAAGATCTTGCGAACCACGCGGAACGGCTGGAACCGCTTCTTCCTGGCTTCTAAAAGGAGACGAAAAAAAAAACGGTAAGGAGGGCGCTTCAGCCAATGGCTGCCCAGGGAATCTCGGTGGCAGAGACTCAACGCCAGGATTCATACGGGCAGTGCATTGTTTTGGAAATACAATGTACTCAAGTAGCTCAGATTATAAGCCTAAACTATAGACAACTCAAAATCAATTCTCGTCTTAAGCCCAGCGCACACGGGGCAACTATTTTACGATAAAGACCCGTTCTCACGGAGACAATAAAGCCGCTGTGACTTTTCTGTCACGGCCGCAGTTTCCATCGTGCGAACAGTTTTTCATGTCAAAGTCGCTATGTTGCCGTGACCGCATTGTCGCGTATCAAAAAGTTTTGATACGCGACAGTAATGTCACGCAAAAACAGCTATGCTGCTTTTGGACTATTTTAGTCAATGA
>JAQGCC010002138.1:0-19705 GCA_034698905.1 Xestoiulus laeticollis | reverse complement strand
CCCCCCCCCCCCCCCCCAAAAAAAAAAAAAAAAAAAAAAAAAAAGAGGGATCAGGCCTAAATGGTAGATATAAAGGCAGCACGTGCAGGAGGGAATTGAGTTTTATTGGAAATGAATGATTATTTTATTGTGTGCCAGGCAATGATAATAAAAACGTGAGTTTCTCGTCTTTTCTAACGCATCCTCTTTTAATTTCATCGTGTATTATTAACTTAATTCGAGATTCAAAAATCAGTTTTATATTTGATGAATTTTGAGCACGTTTTGAAATGACAGAAAAACTATTTATAAAATATATATACATGTATATATTGTATAAAATCACATTAATTTCAACCGATGGCAATTTTGAACACAATATTGAACATTATTTTAGAATTTATGATTATGTTCATATATGAAATTTTATAATTTTTCCATCAGATCTATCTGGGTAGAAAAATAATAGAAATTACAGTCGCGGCTCTCGATATAACGAACCGACTGGTCTCGGCCAAAATGCCTATACCTCTCATGTATTTACCTCTCAGTATAGCGCACGTTCTGTATACCAAACCGCTCGTTATAACGAACGGTTCGGCTGCCACGAATACGCTATATCCAACAATACTAAATGTCAGTTTATAACGAACGGCAATTTGATGACTTAATTAAATCAGTGCCAAAAAACAACATAAAATAACACAACATGTTTTAAAAGTTAATATATTAAAATATTCTAACGCTTATTTAAGGGGTACTCAAAATACATGCAAAAGCAGCTTCAGTACCTATACACACTCTCTCCAGCATTTGGCAAAAATATAGTAACGGGAAAAAAATGAAAAACGGACTGCTCGATATAACGAACGAATTTCCCATCCCCTTGGCATTCGTTATATCGAGAGCATAAACTGTATATTCGAATGCATGCTTATATATTAATTGACTATAGACAGAATGCCATGCAAGTATCCATGGGGTTATTAAAAACGTGTATAATTTTTGATATCTTCTTACGATTTATGGGATTTCCCACGTGGGTAATACATGTAAAATTTTCGTACATACAGGTATAGTTATAGTCCTATAGTACATGCAACCCTGCAGGGTTGAAATTAAAATTATAAATAACACATTGGCTATACATGTGTAAAATGTATACAGTGTACATAACTTGAACATAGAAAAATGATGACCATGCATGCCCATTTGGAGACACGTTCATTTTTCTCCAGGTGTGTCCATGCCAATTTTTGTCTTTACATGTATATGAGGTATACCTGTCTATAGGTCACGTGTAGGTCACCCCTAAACCTCTACATCTTAAAATGCAATCCATCTAAAGTGGTCATTGCAAGAAGCGCGTGCTTTGAGAACAGGAGTCGGATGTCAAAAAGGACCTTTTCGCTCATTAGGGACCCAGTAATTAATGAAGTGCCCGAGTCCCTTTCAGGTGGGCCAAAAGAGGTGCCGGCCCCACAGGGCAGCACGAAAAGGACCATGGCGGACACTGGTCATCATTAGTCTGGACATAGGCTCAGAAGGAGGGACCATGTTGGACGATTGTCCGAGACGAGGGTCTCAGGTGTGTAGAAGGGAAACAATGCATTACGACTACCGAAATGGACAGGGATAAAAGGGCTTCTAGAGTCTTAGGGGCTTTTAGACTAATTGGCGCCCCACGATTGGGCTTCAAATGGTCCGCTTGACCCGCGTGGGAACCGGGAACATGACGCACTTAATTCACCTGTCCGGGATTTTAGGACATGTTCCCACTACAACATTTTAATTAATATGTATACATGGGGACATTTGAGACCCTAATCCAAACCTATGATTTTGATCAGTCCAGGTGGTCAGTTTACCTGAAAACACGTAAGGGCCGATTTTAGTATGATTACAGTGGAATTCGCTTATAACGATGCCGGATATATAGCTGTTATTCTGGATAATAACGATAATCCGGGTATAGCGATCCAGTTTTGAAACGATAAATGGCCTTTTCATTCGCCTATAACGATTTTCAGAGATTTCTTCCCCATTTCATATTATCTATAACGTGTGTACATGTAATTATACCAAATGATTTACAATCATAAAATTGTGTTGTATTTTTATCTCAAATCTCATTTTTTTTTTTGGTTTAATAATGAAACAATAACTTTCAATAAGCAAAGAAATGTTCTTATTTGTATTAAATTTGAGTCAAATTTAATAATTACATTTCTATATTTCACTGCTGATTTGTTTCAATTTTGAAATTTAGAAATATGGGATTAACAATAAACCTATAAAATTTATCTTTGCTATTGAATAATTGTTTTCTCGATATTAGTATGCGAAATTTATACTTTATCCAGTTTTAGATAAACGGTTTCACTAATTTTTATAAAAAAAGTTGTAAATTTCTCCTTAATTTACAACAAATTTATACTTATAAACAAACCAATTAATTTATGCACTATTCTGTTCGAAGTTTTATTCAGTCAAAACATTTAATAAATATACACGTACATGTGCTGTAACTTGAATTTCTGCATACATGTACGTGTATTAATGTATATATGAAGCTTTATTTTTCATAAATCCGGATATAACGATCTGATTTCTTCGGTCCCTTTCATATCGTTTTAAGCGAATTCCACTTTATACATGTATTTGCTAAAATTGTAATAAATGCTAAATGTTTTTTAATACATCGAGATGTATTAATTTTGATTTAAATATACTGTGCATAATTCTAAAAAAATTGTGACTGAATAGATCTATATTAAGAGGGAATTGCATACCGGAATAAGACTTTTTTCTAAATTATTTTTTACGAGGACCTATAGCATAAATATTCTATTATTTGTTTAAATTTTTTGTTTATGTATATGTATATTCCATTTCATGGAAATATGTTTGTAAAAATTTACAAGACCCTCTACAATTACAAACATTATTTACAGACATATTTCCATGAAATGAAATATACATATACATAAACAAAAAATTTAAACATATAATAGAATATTTATGCTAGGTCCTCGTACATTCCAATTGTTCCTAACAGTTTACAAAATTAAGTTAAAAAATAATTTAGAAAAAAGGCTTATTCTGGTATATGCCATGTGTGGGACATATTTTCTATTGTTTCTCCCTTGTCACGGCTGTTCAAAAATCAGTTTCTGATTAGATTTGGTGTGAAAAGCCCCGACCGCTACAGAAGCTATATTGCATTTCATCTTTTTGAAAAGGTCATCCGAGGCCGATTAAGCCGTGTCAAAGGTCAAATTACCTCTTGTCCGCCTTTTCGAAAATGGGCATTTCTGAAGGGTGGACAAAAAGGGAAGTTCATTGTGGATGAAAATGGACAGTATGCATGAACACGAGGATGAAATGGAGAAGCCATTATTCATCCTTCTTTAACACGATTAAAACCCCCCCTGGACCTAAGGGCATCGGGCTTATAAACATTATACAATTGTACACGTGGACATATACAATGGGAAAATGGAGACGGTGAAATGTATATACACGTATACAAAACGCTCTTGAAATTTAAACTTATCGTTTGCAGACCTTATATGTTGGACTGCATTTATATAAACGAGATGTATACAAATAGATCAAGATTTTATGAAAAAAATATAAAATAAGCAGAGATCCCATGCAGGGTATTATAAAATGACATAAATGGATAATTATGGGAAATGTCAAATTTTTAATGTCACAGTTTTAAAGTATACACATGTACGTACAGTATATAAATATATACAAAGATGTATATAGGCCTACATTAAAATCATATATAATTTTATAACTCATTAAATATACATATAATCCATTTGTAGGCTATATACATACATGTATGTATGTATGCATCAAACTTATAGATTTTAAGACAGCATTATCTGATGATATACAAATATATATTCACAATGCAAATACATATTAAACAAATATCTGGAGAATTACATATATAGGCTATATATATGTTGATTATTGTTTATCTAAAAATGATAACAGTCGGCTCTCGATATAACGAACAGAGTTCGGGGACGCGACCGAAATGTATCCCGCTAATGTATTATCGTCTCATTATAACGAACTGCATGATTCTCGATATAACGACAAAAAGTATTACGAATATTGGCGTTCGTTATATCGCGACTGCAGAAAATTATTTTATTCAATTTTAAATGTTGTATATGCATGATAAAGATCTTGACATTATACTCACGCATGCGCACTAAGAGTCAGGCTGTTCATTTCGTGATGAATTTTTTTTTTTTGGGGGGGGGAGGGGGAGGGAAGGGGGTGGGATAAAAAAAGACTAATTATGTTAATGGAGAAAGCCTTATTATGCGAAGACCGAATCCTGTGATGTTTGGCATAAATATGGCATTTGGTCACGTCAGGGAATAAAAATGAGCCAAACTGCATTAAAAGGGTGCAATAAAAGAACCCCTGATCACCTTGGGCCTTTTTATTAGGCTCCTGGCCAGACCCAACCTTGACGAGTTATTATACAACCCTCGCTTCGACCCACCTTTGGGACCATTTCATTAATCGCATACATACATGCATGCATGCAGGGGCAAAGAACTTAATATCCCATGCATTTTTTAACGTAATTTGAATTAAAGTGCCATCTTAAATGTATACAGTTATAAGTTATTGTTGTGTAGAGGCGATTTGTTCCGGATAATCGACATTATTAAGAGAGTAACCCTGCTATAGTGTGAAATGTAGCTACACTGTAGTACACTGACGCAGTGCAGAAAAGTGCAAATTCAGTTTGGTATGGTGCAAGAGAATGCATATGAGGTGCAGTGGTGCAGTCCAAATTTAACACATGTATATAGAAAGTGCAGTATATACAGATGTAGTGAAGTGTAGATGTACAGTGCAGTATGGTGCAGTAGCCTATGCAGTGCAGTATTTAATGTTCATTAGTATACAGCGTAGTGCAGATGTATACACACTGAAAGGTATAAAGTAGTGCAGTAAAAGTAAAGTGCAAATGCATGAGGTGTGGTGCAGTCATATAGAAAGGTATAAAGTGCAGCAGTGCGGCGTGTACAGTTAATGTATATTGTGTGGTACATTTTAGTGCAGTATACAGATATATTGAAATGTAGATGTATATGCAGTGCAGTTGTATACAGTGTAGTTATAGCATGGTGTAGTGCAGTGAAGAATACATGCAGAAGTATAGAAGTGCAGTGACATGTAGTGTGCTGCAGTACTTTCAGAATATAGTGCAATGAATTACACACATGTAGGTAGTAGTGTAGTGTAGGTATAAAGAGGTGTAATATGGGCTACATTGCAAGTATAGTGGGTACTACAGCACAGTGCAGTAAAGTTTAGATGTAGCATTGTGTAGTGAATTACAGACATGTTTTGTAGTGTTTCATTGTAGTGCACAAGCGTCAATACATGTAGATGTAAGGTACTGCAATGAAATTTAGTGAGTACTACAGTAATAATGCAGTGAAGTTCAGATATAGCATAGTGTAGTGTTTCAGTGTAGTGAGGTATAAAGAGATGTAATAGGCTGCAGTGCAGTGAAGTTCAGATGTAGCAATTACTAGTATAGTGGAGTGGAGTTTAGGTGTATTGAAGTGAAATTCTAGTGCAGTGTAATGTAAATTCTGGTGTAATCTAGGCTACTGAAATGCAGTGCAATTCTATAGTGTAGTGAATTAATGTACTGTACATTATATGAAAAGGTGTATAGTAAACTGCAGTGTAATTCCAGTTTAGTGTAGTTTAGGTGTATTGCAGTGTATAATGTACTGTAATGCAGTGTAGTACTTTCTATAGGGCATGCGCACATAGCCCTACGCATCTACCAAAAGTAGTCCCGTGTCATCTTAAAGGATACAATGTTTAAAATTAATTAAAAACAGCATTGATTTCGGGAGCTTGTATACATTTAGAACCACACCCTCGCATAAATTAAATCCTGCATTAATTCCACGCATGCAGTTGCAACCATTAGATTAAATACATTTCGAAATGTCCTTTGTAATTGCGACTTCAGCGCCACCTGTCGTCATTTCCCACGTTGTCCGCTTAAAAAATGACAGCTTTCGTCCGTGTGTAAAACAAATAAGGGATTGCGAGTGCCAATGAAGGGGATGACCCATTATATAATAATGACCATTGGCCAAATGGTCGCTTCTTAATTAGCCATTAACATCCCTGCTGCTGCTGATGTAGCTTTTTTTTGTTTTTTCCCACGAAAAAAATGTTGAAATAAAAGAGCAAGAGAGAATGACTCGTGTTTACATGTTGTTTTTTTCCACGTTCATTAAACGTTAGGACCTTTTGCCGCCAAACGTGTTGAAGGACTAACTAATCTTATCTAAATGTGTCCCTTTTTCCCCTTTAATGACCTTCTTAATTAGTCTCCCTCGAGTACGACAATATTTACGACAAAAGGCAGGTAAACTGTAAACGGTGAGTGACCAATTGATGTAAGAAACAACCGTTAGGACCCCTGCCACTCCTTCTAAAAGGCATGTTCATGAAGCGCCGTTGTTACGCTTTAATGGGCGCCGCCATTGTTGTTCCAATAGAAAGTTAACGGTATACTTAATGTAGGCCCTACAATAAATGCTCAGTTTATTTATTATGGGGTTTTCTTATTCAGTTGGCTCTCGATATAACGAACGCCAAGGGAATGGGGAATTCGTTTCGTAATACGGAGAGGTCTGTTTTTACATGTTTTTTTTTTTTTGCTCCTATAGGCTGATTTCGTGGCTTTTGAATGACACAGCAGTTTTTAGCGACTGAAATGCCAGTTTTTAATTCAATTCAAGCTCCCAAACATCTTCTATTAAACACCGGGTATACAATTTTTGAAAAATGCTGGAGAGAGTCTGCGCGGTAAAGCGTCTTTTGAGTACCCCTTAAATAAGCGTTAGAATGTTTTAAGATAATTAACTTTGAAAACCAATCCTTAAAATCAAGAAAAATATGAACTCATGACACAGCAGGTTTCGTCTATGACCTATGACATCGAATTACAATTCTTTATAAGCATGCACTCATTTAATATTGTGAGACAGGGCGAACCGTTCGTTATACCGAGAGGCTGATGTATACGAGAGGGGTTTTTTGGTCGGGACTAGGCACTCTGTTCGTTATATCGAGAGCCGACTATATTGCGATGGGACATATACTGTATGTGGAAATATTTTGTCGAACATGTTTGGTACATGTATTTTGTTACATTACAACTGATAGAAAAATATTAAATGGCCGACATGTAAAATGTTTTATTTTTAAAAAAATTGGAACAGTTTTATTATTTTAATTGAGTAATAAGGCCCATGTGATTTTTTGTTGAATTAAATATATTTTCATTGAATTAACGCTATAACCTAAACTTGAAATTTATACAACTTCATGAATATCAATGATTTAAGACCTTTTTAAGTCCTCGTGTCAAATTAACCACAAACATGCACGCGGTTTCAATGTTTAACTAACTGGCTAATTCATTTTATAAGTACAGTATACACGTATTACAAGTAGATTTTCTTGTCATTTCATTGTGCTCATTTTTAGGTCATGAACGTTCTAGTTTTTTACTTTTTAGAGAAAAAGTGACGCTTAAGGGATTAAGAAATTTAGGTTAGGGCCAAAATTCCTGAGAAAGTTGTCTCCAACAATTCTATATAAATAGATCCTGTCTAGGAAGTGCTCTTTGACCTAAATAAACGTGTTTTAAAATGTATGATGCAGGTTTGCTGTCTCCAAACTTGAAATACACAAATGTATGGCCCTAGGGTTCCCATAGAAATGAAATTTTCAACTTCCCTGACTTTCCAGTGTTTAACAACTTGTCTCGTTGCTCGAAGAAATTGTTTTATAACCCAATTTATTGTACGTCAAATGATCACCTTGAATTCATTTTGATATCAGTATATTATACAAGCTATGTATAATGTAATAATATAATAATTTCCTCGTCATGCCTGAAATTATAAATCATAATTAAATTTATAAATCTAATTGAAACATTTAATTAGGAGGTTAATGAGTAGTTGTGCCATCAAACAGTTGTAAGAGTATACACAATTGTTTTTATCGTGTCAAAACATGTCTATTTTCATTTACTAATAATGTTAAAAAGTGGATTTCCATGCACTTCTATAAATTAAGGGCTATTTTTTTGATTTTTGTGATAATTGATAATGTGAAAACAAATGTAAAATTTGTGTTGAATTTCCCTGATTTTGTTCAAAAATATGTTTCCTGACTTGGTCTATTCCATTTCTATCCAATTTCCCTGACAATTCAAGGTTTTCCAGGTAGCCTATGTGGAAATCCTTTATATATATATATCCAGGGCTATTTCTTAATGACTTTTGTGAAAACAAATGCAAAATTTGTGTTGAATTTCCGTGATTTTTTCAACAAAAAAAACCAAATAAATATATATATATATATATATATATATATAGGATTTCCACATACCTGGAATTTTCCGTGAAATTAAATTGGATAGAAATGGAATAGACCTAGTGTATAGTGTACATAGTTTTTAAAAAAAGTCATAGAAATTCAACACAAATCTTACATTTGTTTTAACAAAATTCAAGAAATAGTCCTGAATAAATATAAATATTAATAACTAGGACAACTCTTATAAGTATTATGATAACATGAATTTCTTAACGTTTCCTGATTACTGTATACCTGTAGGTGGTCCATAATATTTCTCAATTTCCCTTACAATTCCAGGTTTTCAAGGTGTGTGGAATCCCAATAATAACCGAGGCATCTGTTAGCATCATGATAACATAAATTCCTATACTCAAAAAAACCACGATTTTTTCATTCCATGCATGACCTAATATCTTTACGGGGTTTGATGGCGCCACCATCGTCTCCAAAAAATGACGTCACTTTATCCCCCCTAAGGGTCTTCGCCAAACAATAGCTACTGTTTTTTTCACTTCCAATTCCTCTTATCCCCCTGTTTCTCCTGTTGTTTTATGTGAAAAACAGGATATGACATTCACTTTCTATATCCATGCACGTATTTTTTGGGACCCCCTCCCCCAATGACCCCTATAGTACATGTTGGTCCAAACACACATAAAACCTTGTCCTCCCTCCATTGGCGTTGACACCGATTGTCCCATTCCAGTAAGGACCCCCCGGGGGTCATTTTTCGGCACATGTCCCTTTGATATCTCTGTTCTTGTACCGGGTGCCCCAGCGTCTGCCCATTGTCCTGCAAGTGGCTCCTCTTAGTCTTACACCTTGTACCTTTTAAACTGAGAGGCGGATTTTTATTGCGTGTCCTTCCTCCCCCTATGCAGGTCTAACGGGTTTTTTCACCATTCCACCCTCAGGGGCCGCTAATCCTCCTCCTCCTCCTCCGCCATCTTGTTTATGGCCTAACAAAACCCCCTCCGTCCCCTTTAATAACACCGTTTGCGTGTCCTGTCCCGCCCATATCATCCAATTCGGTGTTGATTCCGCCATGCCTTTTATACATGGCTTTGACAGGCAGTGTCAACACCGATTTATAATCCAACGCCCAGCCATATGTCCGGTCAAGGGGGGGGGGAGAACAGTAACGGTCAAAGGGCACCTGGGCTCAGGGTTCTGTTGTTTAGGGCCCGAATGGCACGTGCGGATTAGGGATCACAACTCAAGCTATATAACTATATGCTGGAAATGTTCAACTCGATGATGCTCTTGATATAACGAACGCAAAGGAGGTGTGCCATATTTTTTTTTTTTGCCCTAACAATATACTTCTGTCTTCTATTAAACACCAGCAATACAATTTTTGCCAAATTCTGCATGGAGAGTGTCTATTACACACTTACAACTGCTTTTGCAGTATTTTGAGTACCCCTTAAATAAACGTTAGAATGTTTTTAGAATGAAAATACGAATCTTAAGACACAAGGGGATTGACCCATAAGGGACCAGCTGAATCGTTCGTTATAACTGAGACTTAATAGGCTAATACGTTAAATGTATTTTGGTCGGTATACTTGCTATTCTGTTCGTTATATCGAGAGACGACTGTATGTCCATTTAATAAATACATGTGTATGTGCTACTGTACATGATGCATGTAATGAATGTCCATGGAGCTTGAATAAAATACCATGCATACATGCCATGTGAAGTACATGTTTGAGCACATTTTCAGGCATAATGGAAAATCATACATTTCCTTATATTTTGGGATGCAAGAATGTTTCCAGACAGTTTTTATCCTCTTGACATTTGGCGAGGTTACGATTTTTATCCAAAGTGGATAAAATCCAGAAATGTATAGCCTAATAGGACAAAATTGAAAACGTGACATGCAGGGCTTATACATGTATAATAATAATAAAAGTGTTACAGTATGTACATGTATAAGCCAATCATGGTCAATATTGACATGAAAGCCAAAACTGTATAGGCCTACATTCCCATTGCATTTATTCTTGGAATTGGTGAACATGTTTCAATGAAAATACAATTAAGGTTCAGTTTCCGAAAAGCATACATGTACATGGCTCTAAAGTTGAAATATTCCAGGTATTTTCCTATACAGTTGTACATTGTACATCATTCCCCGAAGAGTGAACGTCTATTTTTCTCGCAATTCAATTACTGCCATGTACAAAAATGTTAAACAGGGTGTCTACCGGACTGGAAATCCTGGAAATTTGTTACATTCTTGAAATCCTGGAAATATACTGGAAAAAAAGCCTCTTTTGGGTTCATCCAGGGCAATGCCTGCCGATACATTATATAGCAACCAGTAAAAAGTGGAAAAAAATTAAAATTCTTAACTGCATTAATGCATGCTTTTGAAATTAAATAAAAGCAAATTTTAGCTAGTTGTCTTGGCATTTTGAATTTTAAATTGAACTGGAAATTTGGAAATGCACTGCAATTATGAAATGACAGATTGGCCGTATAGGTTAAAGTATCATATTCATTATTCAGAGTGATTTTCACATTTGAACGTACATGTATGCACTTATATTAAGAATTATCCATGCAGATTTATTAATTTAAAACCATCGAAAAATTTTCGTTATTTGCATTAGCACAATATGAATACATGTATAAACATTCGGTTTGTACATCAAAACACAGATTTTCGACTTTATTTCCCACCGCAATTTCAACAATAATTGTTACATGCATATGTTATAATGTGCAACTTTCATTCCCCATTTTGTTCAACGGTTGCCATGTAAACAAGTATTCGTTCCACTGTTGCCATGGAAACAAGGATTCGTTCCACTGTTGCCATGGTAACGAATTCTCTTCCCTCGTGCACGCATGCATGATGCAGCACGTGACCCCCGATTTTCGAATCGCACGCGTACTCGTCGTTGAATCAAAAATTTGAGTTAAAAAACAGGTAAAATTAAGACAAAAAGTCAAAGGTTCATCCTGATAGAAAATAAAAAAAAAAGTCGGTGCTTCAATTGGCTGCCAATTTTCCCTCCGACATTGTCGAACATTTTTACAACGCAAAAATGGCTTCATTTTTACGACCCGTTTTTTCGTCAAGATTTATTTTTTTAGGCCTAACACAAGATTGAGTCGAAGCCGTCTTTTCTTAATGAAAGACGCTCTCTACATTGACCAAATAAGCAACGTTTAACAAATTGGGTGAACGTGATGTATCCACATCAGTCAATTCAATTCAACTCAGTATACCTCACAGTCAGAAAACAAATGCCACGTGTCGTCATTTTCATTAAACCAGACATTGCGTGACATTACGTAACAGGTGTTCCATAAACGTGTTTCGTTTTGTACATGTGCGAGCTATCATGGCTAACAGTAGATAATTTATTATGCCCCAATTGTATATCGTCAAAAATCCTCCATTAATTTGTTCTACAATACATGTACAATGTAATATAACAAGTAATTTAAAAATATATGCAGCCATTTTTTGGAATACTAGCCCATGCATGCAGTGGAAAAATTATGAATGGCCCATGCATGGATGTAATGTACATGAATAAGGGAAATACATGAAATGTAGGCCAATGCATGTTTATGCATGTAATATATTTGGAGTTGTCCATTATGATACATGTATACACTGTACAAAGGATCACCATGCTTGTCCATATAATGTACCGTCGGCTCTAGATATAACGAACAAAGTGGCTGGTACCGACCTAAATTTTGCTCGCCTTTCAGTTTAATGTACGCTCTATATAGCGAACCGCTCGATATTACGAACGACATTCTAACGTTTATTTAAGGGGTACTTAAAATACTACAAAAGCAGCTTTAGGGCGTACACTCTCCCCCAGCATTTATGAAAAATTGGAGCGTAAAAATGCGTAAAAACAGACCTTTTGGCGTTCGTTATATCGAGAACCATGGATGCAGCTGTAAATCTCATTTTAAATTCATCTTTGCAAAATTCTGCTCTAGCCATATAATGTGTTAGAACCATAAAATTTTCCAGCCATAGACATACAAACATGCTTATTGATACTTTCACGTTTATGATCATTTAATGTATTTACATGCATGCACATGTACATATTGCCATGGTATACACTGTATTTACATGTAATTTTGACTTCTGGATATGCCATTTCCTGTTTCTGTTTGGATGTCTACAGTGCAATGTTTTTGACCCTTTTAAAGAGGACCAAAAGCACGTTATAGTGTGCCATTCTGCGTTTATCCCCTACTCCTAAACTAGGTGGCAGCACCATAGGCCTCTTTTTTAAATAGCAAACCACATGAGTTTTGTTGTATTTGAAACAGTTGAAACCGGAAGTTGTATGTTCGTGTGTTGCTTGTTTTTCATTCCAAAATGTCCGTGTTTTATTTTGTTTTCTTTTTTCTGTATTTTATCCATCCAGGCCACCCCAGGTCCAGTTCAAAGGGATTAGACGTGCTTCTCACAGAAGGGGGTAGGTGAAACACCCGATTCATTTGCACGTTAAACCAACTTCCTTCCGGTTCATTTTGCACCTCCTCACCACCAGGGGGGGGGGGAATTGTATGGTCACTCTCTTTAATAGTTGGACGGTGATGGGCGTGGCCTGGGAATATAGGATCGAATTGTATCCCCCAAATGTCCTTATGTGCATGTATTGTGTCGCTTTAATTTCGTCCAATCAAAATGAGGAGACGAAATCGAACACTTTTTTGTCCTCTCCACCTACTTGCCAAACAAATATGGACGCCATCAGGAACAAACAAACAAATGACCCATGGGTGGAAAAATTATAAATGGTATACATGGATAAATATTGGAAATCACAGGTATGGGCCCTGGATAACTGTCTCACCCGACGCCATCTTGGGAGTCGAATCTAAATTGGCATCATCGTAAATTGCTAATGTGTATATAAATAGGGGCAAAGTAAATGTATATTAACATTAAAAAAAATTCCCCCAATATATAGCAAACAAAAAAAATTGGGAAAAAAAATACCAAATAAATAAACATATAAAATGGTATAAAAAAAGCTTTTGAATCACTGTGAGCCATTGTTTGTTTTCGACATATTTGACCTAACTGGAGTATAAATAAAAATGAGACCGCTATTAATTATTAGTATAGTAATCGTATATTTGTCACCGAAATTAAATCCTATATATGATTAATCAAATGCCTATAAAATATATTTTTATGTATTTGTTCACGATGATTTTTATAGAAAGGCAAACTCATAAAAAAGAAGGGACCGGTTATGAAGCTACTGTATATTAAAATATGAAATCATTACCAACATCATATGTGTTAGCTTTAAGGGGAGGTGGGAGGGACAAAAAAATGGAAACGCTTCATTAATAATGGATTTCGTTTATTTGGGGGTGGGGAGTATACACGAGTGACTGCATGCCTTTGTGGAAAAAATTATTTATTATTCTATTATAATTTATATGTCTGGAAACATTAAAATTATTCTACATGTACAATAAAATGTTGTATGTATAAATTGAACACATGTATTCATATATGGTCATGAATTTGCAAGTGCAAAATGTGGGTTCCCAAATTTCTGACATGTTTTATATTGAAAAAACAATTTCTAAGTGGCCCCAAAAACAGATGAGCTGCATGGGAGTACCCCAATTACTGGATCAAATGGACCTTTCATTGTACATGTATAGAATAGAACCTGTTTAAAGTCATACTCTTGGGAACAGTGAAACATATGCTTTCAGACAGGTTCATTTACACATGGGTCCCAATTAAGTCGTAGGGACTCGTAGCGCTACATTTTATGAGAGAATATTCTTTTAGACAGGTTCTACTGTTTCAATATTTCATTTGGCTGCATAGTTTAGGTGAATAATAAGGGATCGTTTCTGGTACTCTTCATATGGCCTTATAATGGATATTAAATACAGTGAAACCTGCGAATAAGGGCCCTCCATATAGCGTACTACCTGTGAGCAGCACACCCTCGCAGTCGACACGGATCGATTTTATAGAACAAAACTACCTCAATATAGCGTATTCTTGGGAGAAAATCACGATTTTACCTGCGATGAGCGTACTCCAAAGCATGCAACAATGAAATTTCACCCATGCACTGGGAAATCCCAAAATAATGTACAATTAGCATATAGTGAATGCATGTTTACCATTTATAAAAGGTATTTAGATACATATAAAGTAAAAATGGCTAAATCTGCACAGATCTATGCAGTTGCATACGAGCGTATACATGTATTTGTTTTCTATGTATTTTTCGGTTTTTTATTTATGTTAAAAACTATTTAAAATTGCAACATATATATATTTGTGCATCTTCATTGGGATAATAATATCTGAGTCATTATGGTAATCACTTTAGCTGAACCTTCATATAGCACATCCAATGGTTCGGTCCCAATGGGGTGCGCTATTCACAGGTTTTAATTTTTCCATCAATGGTTTTAAAAAAAAAAACTACATCGGATGAGCAACAGCCGATTAAACTTGTAAACGCTCCATGGTTTTATCAAGCAGCCGTGCCTAATTCCTGTCCATATCTGGCATTTCGATCTTTTTTAAGTTCGCCGAGGTGTATTTCGGGATCCCTTTCTTTTTTTTTTTTTTATCTGTTTCGAGTTTATCCTAAACGCGTGACAAACCGTGTAGTTGTTGAATGTTCTTGATGTGTATTTGATTAATTCCTGACACCCTGCAAGATAAGGGCCTGATCTCCTCCCGCAGCGGCTTCTCTTTTTCCCCATATCACCCCACGCACCCACGGGAAAAAAAAGACACCCAAGATGGCCGCCGTTTCGCTTGTAAAATTACTTGTATACACCTCGTATGTCAACTGGAAAAACGAGAAAATGTCAACAGATTATCAAAAGGCGAACACCATTTTCTTATCGCTTTTACATGTGTGACAACATGGGACACTAAACACAAACACTTGACTTCCGGTAGGGGACGCTGTAAACAATTGCATGTATGCACGTGTGGCGATATGCACTACATGTAATTTGGCTGCATTTTTGAAGGGGAAGGATTAAAATTTCGGGATAGCTAACCCCCCCCCCCCCCCCTTCCCCCCCAATATCCTATCCAGGCTTCACCGTCACTACCTTGCAAAGGTTAAAGGTCGATGTTTTCATTTCTGTGACTGTGTTATGCACAAACACACACATACACTGTAGGTGAGATAACATACAGAAAAATGGGTATAATAAGCTACATGCTACAGACTCGTCACGTCACGTGAGATCACGTGATGGCACAAGCTCACATTTTTAACCGTGATATTGTCAAATAAACAAACTGTTGTCGCACACGTGACAGCACAATAGGATTTTACAACAGAATAATTTTATTTATTTTTTTAAATTGTAACTTACATTGAACGCGAAATATATGCATGACGTGAGGACGTGATGTCACAAAGTATGTAGACGTGCCAGAAAAGAAAACACGTGATGTAAGGAGCATATGACATGATAACGGTTTGAGCCCAGTGCCTCATGTCTCATTCATGCTAAAACAATACAATAAGTAATGCATGCTGCATTTTTCCACGTGAGCTCACGTGACGTGATGACTATTGTACATTTGTGCCAAATAATTTTTCCATCTAATCTGGTGTTTAATGTATTTAGATTACAGTGGGGGATTGTCAAATATGGGACATAACCTGTCTAAAAGCATCGCGTGAAATATCCTCTCTCTAAATTCATAAAATGTGCCTGCATGTTCCCACTTGGGACCTGTGAAGGTAAACACCAAAACATCCAAGTTGGAACTCATTTCCGCCATTTTGAGGATCCATTCCCATTTTTTTGCCCCTATTGTACATTGGCAGGATGTTTAGTTTTTTTTGTTAGCATTCCGTTGTGTTTTTTTGGTGTGTTTGTGCCCTCTGAGCTTCGTCATCTTGTACGAAGAAGTCATCAATTTTTATGTTTCAAGTTTTCGGGAATCTTTAACAGCATTTTAAAGCCAGTGTCTCGCACCTGAAATTCACTTAATGACCGATTTACGACAATGTCCCGACATGCAACGCGACAATTGGCTCGTGCGGGATCCACCTAAAGATTTACAACAAAAGTTGTAATTCACCCTAACCGTTACATGAATGGCATATTACTGTATGTAGTGGTTTCGTTATTTTTATGTAATAGAGGGATTGCGCATATTTCCTTTAATCTTTACGAGAACGATAAACACACATGTTTATGCATGTTCCGTAAAAGTCGTTATGCTCCCTCAAAGACGTTGTGGTATTACGTTAAACTAATGCAATTGTCGTCTCCACTCAACCTCAAACCCATTAACGTCGTCCCCACGCATGCGCATTGGCAAAATAACACGGATGCTGCCAATGTCGTCAAGATTAAAGGAAACCTGCCCAATCCCACTATTATGTGCATGTACATTACAGTGGTTTCGTCATTTTTCTATTATTTTTTCACCATCCCTTTAATTCTCCTAAATTTATTATACACGTGGTTCAATTTTTCCTCCACATTTACAAATTCCTCATTTTTTTTTTTTTTTTTTTTTTTTTTGCGCAATATTTTTATCAATATTTCCTTTTTGAGGATGTTATCATCAAATATTAAATGGTAAACATAAACAAGGGGATTTTTGTCTGTTTCTCCTTATCACTTTTTGTCGGCATTCACAAAGGAGGTATCTTTTTAAAACGGCGCGATATATTATGATAAGCCTCAACTGCCTTATCTCGTCTTTTATGAATTGCCCTCTTTTTCTGGGTACTGTAGCCCTTTGACCTTTGGTTTCTCTTTTTTGGTCATACTTCCTTTGGCATTTTCTTCAAACACAGCTTTGGTAAACGAAGAATTTAAACACGTTGTTGTATATTCAACGAGCCTTCTGTATAACAAACTGTAGCTCGATATAACGAACGGAGTTCCTCTCATGTTTACCTATCTGTTATAACGAACAGAGTGATTAGACCCTGCCAAAATAAGTATTCTTTTCATATATTAATTACCTCTCGGTGTATAACGAACAGTGGTTGGACCCGATTAAAATGCATGTACATGTACACCTCTCATTTAATGGCCTCGCTGTACAACGAACTGAGTGGTTGATCCCGGCCAAAATGCGTATTTCTCTCATGTATTAGCCTCTCAGTATAACGAACAGCGTGGTTGGTCCCTCCTTCTATATAACAAACTGCAGTTCGATATAACGAACGGAGTTCCTCTCTGTTATAACGAACAGAGTGGTTGGTCCCTGCTTCTATATAACAAACTGCATCTCGATATAACGAACGTTTTGACTGGGCCCTTCACCATATCCTACTATATTTTAATAGTGACTCTGTTTATAACGAACGTCAATTTCGTTGTGTCGTATAGGTCAGAGACAAACAACATCATGTTGTGTCATAAGATTCCTATTTTCATTGATTTTTAAGGTTTAGTTAATTATCTTAACATATTCTAAGGCTTATTTAAGGGGTACTCAAAATACAGCTTAAGCAGTTTTAGTGCGTAAAATGGCTCCAGCATTTGGCAATAGTGTCTTCCATTGAAATTCAACCGAAAATTAGAAGGTGGGAACGTGGGATGATTGACTTTTATTTTTGATAAGACCTTTTATCAAAATTCAGAGAAATTGATGACGACATCGAATGTTATTTTTAGTCTCGTACAATCTCGCGTCCTTCTGTTTAATTTCGGTACAAATTTACTTTTGCCTCGTCAGCTGCTGAGTATTTCAGACTCGTGCCGATTTTCGCTTATCTTCCCTATTTGTCACCAATTATCCTCTTACATACAGTATATAAGATTAATACATTTTTTTTTCCCTATCTCCAAATTGGAGTGGTCCCACTATGACTCGCTTCACTTTTTTGCAACGGATGCGCAATGCATCTGAACGGGAAATTAAGACGAAAAGTGAAGCCGCTGTAGTTTTCTTAAAGCTTTACTTACAAATTTATATTATTTAGGGCGAAATTTGTATGTTTATGATAGACTGCATGTTTATGAATGCGTACAGCCAAATTAATTTAATATGGTAGCACCAATATGGCCGCTAGTGGCCGGCATCACTTTTTTGCCATGGATGTGCAATGCATCCAAATGGGAAATTTAAGGGGAAAAGTGAAGCCATTTTCAGGTTTTTCAATTTAAAAACCACATTATGACTGTATTATTGTCCGGAAATGTAACGAAATACGAATTTCGGTGTTTTCTTCATATTTTTTTTTTTGAAAATAAAATCTATAATTTCAGTATTATTTTGAAATTTTTTCAGGAAAAACGAGGACGAAGGATAAATATCGTGTTGTTTACAGTGACAACCAGAGGCTGGAACTGGAGAAAGAATTTCACTTCAGTCGTTACATCACCATACGGCGGAAAGCGGAACTAGCCCAAACACTAGGGCTTTCAGAAAGACAGGTAAGTGTCCAAAAAAAGGCCCTAACCCACCTTTTAAAATGCACTTTTGTCAAGTTTTAAGACCTTTTTATTTACTGATTTTTCCTAGGTGAAAATCTGGTTCCAAAACCGCAGGGCGAAAGAACGGAAGCAGGGCAAGAAAAGGGACGAATTAAAGATCAAAGACCCAGGAATGATGGGCCCTAGCTCCCTGCAGATTCCACCAGGCCACGGTGGGTTCCTACCATTAAAAGTAATTATTTTAGAATTAAAAAAATGTTTAGTTTATATAGGGTGTGCTTCCCAGCAGGTTGAAATCAAATTTCCCGAAAGTGTCCCAAGATGGCCTCAGTCATCACAGCCGTCCTATATTTCCTATAAATTCCTATATTTCCTTAAATTGTCCTATATTTTTATTAACTTTTGTACAGGATTGTAATAACCAGGGTGACAACAAACAAGTCCTGAAAGTCCTAAATATTCCTAAAAAATGTCCTAAATACCCTCTGAATAATCGAAATAATTGTTGTAAAAATGATGTTTCAAAAATTGATGTTACCTCAGTTATGATGACCAACGCAATTTTTACAAATTACGAAAATGATGCGCTAGAAACACAGTAAATTTTGTCCTAATTTTGGCATAAATGCGAATTAAAAATAAAATTCTGTATAGTATACATTTATAAAGTCACCTTTAACTTTTAAAAAGTCATAAAATTTAATCTCAAAAAGTCCTAAAATGTCCTAAAAAGTTCTAAAATTTAATCTAAACAAGTCCTATAATGTCCTAATAAGTCCTAAAATTTAATCTCAAAAAGTCCTAAAATGTCCTAAAAAGTTCTAAAATTTAATCTAAACAAGTCCTATAATGTCCT
>JAQGCC010002137.1:0-19708 GCA_034698905.1 Xestoiulus laeticollis | reverse complement strand
CATGCACGAGGTCAATGCTCAAACCTCATAAAACTCTAAAATTTTTACTTGCACAGTTGTCTGAGTACCCTTATTAAATTAAGTTGACATGAGCAAATGTAAAATTGTACCATTTTGCTTCAATTATTAGACTGTATTTTGGGAATCGTTTGGTTGTGGTTTTAAACAACTATGAATCTATTAAAGAGGCGTTTGTCAACCAGGCTGAAACATTTGTTGGTCGACCATTAATACATTTGCAATCTGTCGAATCAGTTCGATTTAGTAAGCAATTAAAAATATAGAGCGAAAAATTAAAAAAATGTGAAAATTTGGTATAAACATGTTCATTCTGATTACATGATAACGACATTTGGAAAACACATCGACGATTTGCTTTGAATGTGTTGAAAGATTGTGGAATAGGGAAATTAAGTATTGAGCCTGTTATGATGGTAAGTTTATGGTTATGATTTTATCAACACATGTATTAGCAATTTTACGAACGATTTCCATGATCATCCTTAATTTCAAATAATTACAATATTTTGTTTTAAAGTTGTTTATTGCATGCTTAATAAACCACGAATATTTCTGAATTTCAGTCAAAAATAGCATTCAATGACCCTGGTTTTATTAATTCGAGACCCGGGTTTTATTATTCTTATTCCTTAAATATTAGTAGGCTATCAATTAATTAAAATCTACAACCACTACCAGAAACAAACATCTACGGTACTGGTAATTTATTTCCCTGATGTCTCCTAATGGCTAAATTGATAAAAAGGAATATCAGATACCATTCTCAATGGGTGAATAAAAGTGGCATAGCATGCTTTTTCGAATTTTAATAACAAATTTACTATATTGTTTTTGTTTATACATGTACGTCTTAAGGTAAACGATAATGTTTTGAAAAATCCCTTGCTGTTATGAAGCTCTATTTATACTTTACATCAATGCTGCAAGCGTTTACTTTTAAAACCTCAGATGATTCAGACCCAAACATGGAATCAAGAAAAGGCTTTACAAAAAGACCAGAATATTTCAGTATTTGTGCTAACAGCAGAAACAACGATTTAGTTTACAAAAATTGATGCAAATCTTTGTTACCAAATAATGGATATTTGGCTTGTTATAAAATTTATATAAACACATTAAATTGCTTTCAACGTGGAATGGTTGATTATCATGTATCCCATATCAATGTTGGAGGATTGCTGCATGGTTATATAAATAAGAAAGTTTCTTATTTTTGTCATTATTTTGATAACAATAAATCGACTAATTTTGATCCAGTAAATGTAATATAGTTTAAACTTAAATTCAGCTGCATTTTTACCCTAATTAGTCAACAGCTAAACTTTAAATATTGGACTTGTTAGGGTTCAACTGACAAGTTAAGGGTCAGTCATTGTGTAAATAAAATAGAAATCTCAAATTAAATTTTGTTTAAATTATTTCTCGAGCAAATAATTGGCTAAAAAAAGGGGTGGGTTTTATACAGCAAGCAAATCAGGGCCATATTAACAAAGTGAAAATTTTAATGCAGCAATCTCAGATATAAACCAACTTTCAGTTTTATTTTATAATTGTCAGCAATACTAGGTTAATAATGGCTCTTAATATATTAATCATATCTTTGATTAAAGACATTTTAAGTGCTGTAAACCTTACAACAGCCTTAACATCAATTATTATCGCGATTATATACTGGTATTATACGATACCAAAAGGTATACCTCCAGGTCCACCTGTACTACCTTTTGTGGGACACTTGTCATGTATAGCTGACCACCCACATTTAATATTTTCAAAGTTCGCCAAGAAATATGGACCAGTTTTCCGGTAAGAACATGATTGTTACAGAAAATTTTTAAAATCATATAACTTAAAAATGATATATAGCATTCTGATACAATTTTAGATTGTATTTTGGGAATCGCTTGGTAGTTGTTTTAAATAACTATGAATCCATTAAAGAAGCGTTTGTCAACCAGGCAGAAACATTTGTTGGACGACCATTGATGCATTTGCAAATTGCAGAAACAGATCGTTTCAGTAAGCTTCATATTTTTATAAAAATACATGTAGATAGCAAAAATTATCAACCACAAGTACATAATGTGTTCCCTCTTACAGACATGATACTAAATGATAATGACATTTGGAAAACTCATAGGCGATTTGCTTTAAATGTGATGAGAGACTGTGGAATTGGAAAAATGAGCATAGAGCCACTTATTATGGTATGTTGAATAGTATTGTTAGATATACATGTATATGTATATAGCGTTAATATTACAATCATGTTTTGATAATAAATGGGTTTTTTTGCAAAAAACACATAAATGTACATACAATTGCATTAGTGCCAATTTTCTTTAAAATATGCATTTTTTTTTTATCATTGATTCAAATTTAGAAAGAAATTCAGTGTTTCTTAGCCGAAGTGAAGAAACTGAATGGTGAAACCAACGATTTCTCAGAATTGATAATACTCAGTGTGTCCAATAATATCTGCGTACCACTTTACGGAAAAAGGTTCGACTATAACGACCCCTGGTTCATTAATGCAACACGGCATGTCAACGAATCTATTACAGCTCAAAGTGCAGTCTCAATTTTCAACTTTTTTCCCTGGTTGCAACGATTACCAAAAATAGACAAAATATTAGGTCGAGAAACACTAATGTAAGTTAGTCCAACAATAAGTTTTACCATTAAATGGACTATTTATACGGGGTGGTTCAACAGTTAGTACTTTTATAAGCTTCTACGTTCCATAAAAGTTGCTTCCCTGCAGTACACAACTGTGCTGCGACAACCCTATACCATTTTCATGTTTCCCACGGCTAAAAAAATTGTAACAACATTAAATAATTACCAATGAAGACAAAATCAGCTAAATTCATAAAAGCAGACCATTCGTTTTCTTTTCATAATTTGACATTTTGTCCTAAGTGTTACAGATAAAAAGTTATAATTTCGAAGACAAATGATTTTGGGTAACATTTAATAATATCGATGGATATATATAACCTATGACTTCCTATCTAACCAAACAAACAATTTTCACAACTGCAATGGTTGAGAAAAAAATTAGGATGTCACCGACTTTGAACCACCATGTTATCAATTAAACCATGAAATTATGCTATTCAAAATATTAAAATTTTGTTGTATTTAACAAGGCAAAACAAGAAAAACTTTAAAGCTTCTCAGCACTTGAAAATACAAGAAGCAAAAATGCAATACATGGATGGTCAAAGGGATAATTATATGAATGCCTTCATTGGAGAACAAAGATCTAGAGAACGAAAAAATGATAACAGTGACATGTTCTCAGGTGAGATACATTTCAAGTATATTACTTTGTTAATAACAAACATTTCGTTAATATTGTTAACTATATTAAATAACACATTTAATATGTGATTCCTCTAGACGAAGCCCTTGAAGAAAATATGAGCTTATTGTTGATTGGTGGTACAGAAACCACGTCTAACACCCTTATGTGGTGTATTCTATACATGGCTGCTTACCCCAAAGTACAAAAGAAAGTTCAAAAAGAAATCGACGAAGTCATAGGGTCTGAGAGGACATGTTGCTACAATGACCGATTTAGAACACCCTATACAGAAGCAACCCTTCTTGAAATACAGAGAATGGCTACTTTACTACCAACAAATGTACCACACCGGTAAGCTGTACATCATGGCAACAACATTTGTAAATGTGTGCAAGTACGAATAAGAAGTTTTTCATTATAGAAACACTAAAGATTGTGAAATATTTGGGTACAAAATACCAAAGGACACATTCATATTAGCTAATCTTTGGGCTGCTCATCACGATATAAATTTGTGGACTGATCCAGAAGTGTTTCGTCCAGAACGATTTCTATCTCCAGATGGTCAAATTGTCAACAAGGAATATCTGGTCTCATTTTCCATTGGTAACTAATGGAGGCAAATTTATGAATTCTATCGCATGCAACATGCAATTAATTACCATATAAATGATTCTTTTTTTTACACTTTGTTTAAGGAAAACGAGAATGTCCTGGTAAAATCCTCGCTGTTATGGAGCTTTATTTGTACTTCACATCAATGCTTCAAACGTTTACTTTCAAGACATCTGATAATTCAAAGCCAAACATGGAACCAAGAGCAGGCTTCACAGTTGCACCGAAATATTTTTGTATTAGTGCAAATTGCAGAAAAGTACACTTAACACATAATTATAGAGATGCTAACTAAAGCTTGCAAAGCTTGCTTAAATTATACATTTATTCATGTGTTTATAAAAAATTTTTTTAGCCTACTATCCTTTAATATGCAAACAGCTTGGCAAACAGATGGTGTATAAATAAATCAAGGTTATTTCCAATAACCTTGATTTATTTATACACCATCATTAAACTTTAAATATTAGATAATCTATGCAATGTTACATATTTTATCCTTGTAACCATATGTAACAATGAAACAACAGTATGTGTGAAATACAATACTGAGATATCAGACATAATTTCTTTCTGAAAAAAGGTTGCAAGTTTTAATCACTCGTAATGTATATTAGAGCTTGCATTTTAGAGAAGTGATCAGTTGTAACAATTTTTAGCTGCATGCAATATTTGAAAAATAATTATCCGATAATTATGTCTTTAAATGATGTACTCACAGATGTGATTATAGTTATTTTAAATGCTATGAATCTCACAACTTCCCTAATAACAATTGTGTTCGCGATTTTATACTGGTATTATACGATACCAAATGGCATACCTCGAGGTCCACCAGTATTACCATATTTGTGGGACATTTGTTATGCATGATAGACAACCCACATTTAATATTTTCACAGGTTGCGAAGAAATATGGACCAGTCTTCAGGTAAGCACATGATTGTTACAGAAAATTTCTAAAATCATATATCTTAAAATGATACAATTTTAGATTGTATTTTGGGAATCGCTTGGTAGTTGTTTTAAATAACTATATATTAAAAAATATATAAAAAAAAATATATAAAAAAAAAAAACTATATAAAAAAAAATATATTAAAAAAATTATGAACGTTAAGTAACGTTTACGAAGCAAACATTTTATATTATTTGATTCCCCTTTCAGACATGGTAATAAATGATAAGGACATTTGGAGAACTCATAGGTGATTTGCTTAATTGAATGTGATGAGAGACTGTGGTATTGGAAAAATAAGCATAGCTAGAGCCACTTATTATGGTATGTTAAATAGTATATTTAGTTATAACGTTAAAAGTATCAATATCATGTTGTGTTCTTACATATACAGGACATTACATATGCCATCCCACTTTTTTAAAATTTTAAAATTAATATATAGTTATGAAAATTCTGTTAATGCTGTTAATGGGTAGAATAAATTTAAAGTTGTTACAATGTTTTGTTACAATGTTTACAAAGGAAGTTTCGATACAAAATACCAAAGGACACATTCATATTAGCTAATCTTTGGGCTGCTCATAACGATGTAAATTTGTGGACTGATCCAGATGTGTTTCGTCCAGGACGATTTCTGTCTCCAGATGGTCAAATTGCCCACAAGGAATATATTATCCCATTCTCAATGGGTGAGTTAAGAAGACAAAACTAGTATAACTTTCACATAATAAATTTATGTTATTTTTGTTTACCCTTTTTTAAGGAAAACGAGAATGTTATGATAAAATTCTCGCTGTTATGGATCGAGCGCTATTTGTACTTCACATCAATGCTGCAAGCGTTCACTTTCAAGACATCTGATGGTTTAAAAACAAACTTGGAACAAAAAGCAGGATTTATAGTTGCACCAAAATATTTTTGTATAAGTGCAATCAGCAGGAATATCGACTTAATTTTCAACTATAGTTGAACTCACAACAAATTTGTATTAAAAAACTTCGTGAGCTTTTTTACTTCATTACTCATATTTAAGGATACTCATATATATAAGGATAAAATAGATAATAGAATCCACTACCTTTGTTAAGCAGCTTCTTACTTTTATTTTACAGTTTTTATTGAAAATTGTACTTTTTCATTTCATTATCATAATTATAAACGTAATTTCTGTTTCTATTCCTGTGTATATCAATATTGAAAAAAAATCCATTCTTTGTACCATATATCTTATAAATTTCCTTACTTTAACAATAGAACTTGTGAAAATGACCACCTCTGTATAGCGACCACTTTTCATAAGTTAGTTTTAGTGCAAGAGTTTTTCTCAATAAAAGTTCTCTGGATAGTAACCACCAGTCCATTGTAAATAGTTAACCTTGGATTACATGTCTTGTATTTTTTATATGCACATTTCATCCTAGTTACTCAATTAACCAATTGATAACCAGTGTTTATGTAAAATAATATTAAGGGATATTAATACAAATAATTATTGACGCTAAAATTTTCTTAGCGACGTCATTCAATTTACAATCATGGATAAAGGTCTTGTAAATCTTTAATGATATCTCTAATTTATCGTATTTGAAATACGTTTTTTTTCCTCACCCAAGGTCGTAAATTGAAACCCGTAATATAAATTGAGTGTACGTTTTATAACAGCGATCAGTTGAAAAATAAAATTATTTCCAGCGACATCTTAAAATTGTAAAAATAACAGCCTGTTATATACTGTATATGGCTCTTATTATTTCAATCACCGATTTGATTACAGGCATCATAAATGTTGCAAACCTCACAACTGTCCTAATTACAATCGTGTTCGCGATTTTATACTGGTATTATACGATACCAAAGGGCATTCCACCAGGTCCACCAGTATTACCTTTTGTGGGACACGTGTCATGTATAGTAGACAAACCACATTTACTATTCTCAGAGTTGGCCAAAAAATACGGACCAATTTTCAGGTAAGTATATATAAGTCTATAGAATTGTTCTAAACAATTTCGATATGAAATTTGAAATTCTGCCAAAAATTTTAGGTTGTATTTTGGGAATCGTCTGGTTGTGGTTTTGAACAACTATGACTCTATTAAAGAGGCGTTTGTCAATCAGGCAGACATATTTGCTGGTCGACCATTAATGCATTTGCAAATGGCAGAAACAGATCGTTACAGTAAGCATCATTATTTTAAAACAATACACAGGGTGGTCCAAAACTCAATGACACCCACAATTTGTTTTTTTCAAATCTTAGTTATAAAAATTCTGTAAATGTAGTTAAACAGGAAATCATGTGTGTTCTAACCACTAATGTTGTTAGATTTTACTCACGACCATTTTGTCACAGAAACTAAAATTATAACTTTTTAGCCGAAACACTTAGGACTAAATGATAGCGTAAACTCATTTCAAATTCAATTTAACAATGATGATGGGTTATAGTCGCTACTGACGTAGGAGAATTGTCCTCAAAATGGGTACGACCCCCCCCTACCAAATGGCATTTGTTTTCTGACTGTAGGGTATTGAATTGAATTGAATTAAATGTCAAATTGGACCATTCTCTTCCTTTTACTAATTTGCCATCTTATCCTAAGGGTAAGAACAGCGTGGGGGCATGGAATAGCATGTAGCCAAGCCAGGCCTGAAATAAAGTATTACGATTGGGCAATTGGAAACTACCACCACCGAGAAGCCATTAGAAACACAGCATTTTAGACCGTACTATGCTCCTTGCTATGCCATGCTCCGCGCTGTTCTTACCTTAAGTGTTACGATTATAAAGATATAATTTAGGTTTCCTTAAGAAAATGGTCGCAGATAAAATCTAACAACATCCTATATACATTTATACAATTTTAGAGCAAGCACGACTTCCTATTTAACAACATTAACAGAATTTACATAACTATACGATTTTAGAAAAAAAGTGGGTTAGCAATGACTTTTGGACAACCCTCTATAGCAATTATCAATAACTTTTGTTTTCCATACAGACCTGATACTAAATGACAACCACATTTGGAAAACTCATAGGCGATTTGCTTTAAATGTAATGAAAGATTGTGGTATTGGAAAAATAATCATAGAACCTATGATAATGGTAATTTCAATAGCATATTTAAGATTTATTGTTGAAATTATAATCGTACATATGTTTGCATAATTAGCATTCATATATCGACAATTCTTCTTCAACATATAGGTTTATAAATTTTTTTTTTATAATTAGAAAGAGATTGAGCATTTCTTGGCCGAAGTAAGAAAATTGAATGGTAAACCCAGCGACTTCTCACATTTGGTGACACTCAGTGTGTCTAATAACATATGCGGACCACTTTATGGAAAAAGATTTGACTACAACGACCCCTGGTTTATCTCTGCTACACAATATCTTAAGGAGAGTATTATAGCTCAAAGTGCTGTATCCATTTTCAACTTTTTCCCTTGGTTACAAAGATTGCCAATAATAGACAAGATATTAAGGCGAGAAACACTAATGTAAGTTGTGTAAATTGGCAATTTTAAGTTATTAAATTTATCTTTTTAGCTTAGACCACTAAGAAAACATTTTTTGTATTTAACAAGGCAAAACAAGAAAAATTTTAAAGCTTCTCAGCATTTGAAAATAAAAGAACAAAGGAAGGAATACATCGATGGTCAAAGGGACAATTATATAAATGCCTTCTTTGGAGAGCAAAAATCCAGAGAAAGAAAAAACGATAAAAGTGATATGTTCTCAGGTAGATTTCAGAGAGAAGGATATATAGTCTCAATTTAACAAATGAAAATTTGTCTCAAATACAAACTAAACATATTTCCTTTAATTCCTCTAGATGAAGCGCTTGAAGAAAATATGAGTTTATTGTTCATTGGCGGTACAGAAACAACGGGTAACACCCTTATGTGGTGTATTCTATACATGGCTGCCTATCCGGAAGTGCAAAAGAAAGTTCAAAAAGAAATCGATGACGTCATAGGTTCAGAGAGGGTATGTTGCTACAATGACCGATTTAGAACTCCATATACAGAAGCAACCATTCTTGAAATACAAAGAATGGCTACACTACTACCAATCGATGTACCACACAGGTAAGCATATCCCATATGCAAAAGAAATGCATTCGGAATGCATTTTCAAATGATTTCTAACATCGAAATGCATTCCCAAATGCAAAAAGTGTAACTAAATGCATTTGGAAATGCAATTCTTTTGCATATGGGATATCAATGGAAAATGAGAAAGATTAAAATTATAGGTGCTGAAAGTTCAATTTATAAGTGTTTCCAACAAGTCTCATGAGGAAATTTCTTCACTATATATAGAAACACAAAAGATTGTGAACTACTTGGATATAAAATACCGAAAGACACATTCATATTAGCCAACCTGTGGGCAGTACATAACGATGTGAATTTGTGGACTGATCCACAAGTGTTTCGTCCTGAACGGTTTCTGTCTCCTGATGGCCAAATTGATAAAAAGGAATATCTGATACCATTCTCCATGGGTGAATAATAGTGGCATAGTATGATTTTTCGAATTTTAATAATAAATTTACTCTGTTGTTTTTTGTTTATACGTCTTAAGGTAAACGAGAATGTCTTGGCAAAACCCTTGCTGTTATGGAGCTCTATTTGTACTTAACATCAATGCTACAAGCGTTTACTTTTAAAACCTCAGATGGTTCAAAACCGAACATGGAACCAAGAAAAGGCTTTACAATTGCACCAAAATATTTTTTTATTAGTGCAATTAGCAGAAACATCGACTTAGTGCATATCTAGTGTGGCTAATTTCTTTAGCATTTTCTGGTTGTAAAAGGCTTTTAAAAAGTAGGAATACATATATTTATACGTACCTAATTACACACTAATCTTTAAAATGATAATACATGTTATATTGTGATAAGAGAATTTTATAGGATTATTAAATAGTTTAAACAATCATGAGAATTTTGAAAAATTGGGCTAAATTTAAAAAAATAAATAAGCCCAATCATAATTTGTTAAATATGCAAGAAATCTTTCTATATAAATAATTAATAATGTATTATAATCAAATGAAATATTAAAAAAAAAAAAGGTACAAAAACAATTATTCAATGATTTTGTATCTCAAATCTTTAATTATCATGCTATATGAGATCATTAGTGAAAGAAATTAAACGTTAATTTGGTAATATTATTTTATATAATTGTTCCATTATTTTTAATAAATGACTTACTTTATTAGAACGTCTACAACAAAAAATAAAGATAAATAACTACACTATTTATTTATTAAACAATGTCTGACTTACGTGTGGACCATAATCAGATTATGGTCCACACGTAAATAATGTTTTGTTGGACAATTCTTCCACACCACGCATGACTGCCCGCAAAACAAATCGTGTAGACGACAAATTGGACGATTTGCATGAAGTGGATGTGGCTTAATTGACAAAGTCTTATTAGAGAGAAATTTGACCGTCTTGCTTGTACATGAAGCTCCATCCCATCAGTCTTTTTCGAGTTTGTCAAACCTTATTCGCCTCATGCATGCACATCGTCCAACTTGCTATTCACACATAATGTTTTGTCTGCAGTCATGCATGATTATGCAAGATTTGTCAAACAAAACAATACATGTGGACAAGGGTTTAAGTAAAAAAAAAACAGCGTTTATAGTTTAATAACTTTTAAAAGAAGCGTTAACCTTCAATTGCAAAACTTGAAAATGTTTTAAAAATATTATCGATTGAAAATTGCACAATTTATCCAGGTCAATAAATGGATTAATGAATGGTTTGTTTTGGTGTAAAATTATACTTAGATCTTGAGCGAATGACATCCTTAGCTCCAGTTTATAACTATAAACCAAGGTCATAAAATGATATTGGCAAATATATAGTCTGCACAGTTTACTTTTGCGATCAGTTGTAAAATAATTTCTCGCTGCATTTTATATTTAAAAAAAGTAATAGTCTGATAGATATGGCTCTTAGTATAATCACAGATTTGATTATAGACATCTTAAATACAGCAAACCTCACAACTGCCTTAACGACAATCGCCATCTTGATTTTATATTGGTATTCAACGATACCAAAGGGCCTACCTCCAGGTCCACCGTTTATACCTTTTGTGGGGCATGTGTCGTGTATAGTAGACAATCCACATTTAATATTTTCACAATTCGCCAAAAAATATGGACCAGTTTTTAGGTAAGCATAATTCGTATTTTTAAATGCAGCATTCTATAATTTTTTTAATAGAAAAATGTATCCATTATTAGATTATATTTCGGAAATCGGTTGGTTGTAGTTTTAAATAACTATGAATCCATCAAAGAGGCGTTTGTCAACCAGGCAGAAACATTTGTTGGTCGACCATTGATGCATTTCGATTCAGTAGAAGATGATCGTTTTAGTAAGTATCATTATCCCAAAACAAATATATGAAAAAAAATGACAAAACAGTAGCAAAAATTTCAAAAAAACTGATTTTCCATAGACATGTTGCTACATGATAACGACGTTTGGAAAACCCATCGAAGATTTGCACTTTCGGTAATGAGAGACTGTGGTGTTGGAAAAATAAGCATAGAACCACTTATTATGGTAAGTTAAAATGAATATTTAGCTATTGCTTTAGAATGTAATTAGATTGTATGAATTGATATATTCACTAGTTTTGCTGTAATTAGCTTTTGTTTTGATTTACTGTCATTTTGTGCAAGTAACTAATTATTTTCTGAACATGCCTTTATAAACTTTGCATATTAGCAAGAGATTCAACATTTCTTAACCGAATTAAAGAAATTGAATGGAGAACCTAACGACTTCTCAGATTTGGTTGTGCTCAGTGTGTCCAATAACATCTGTATACCACTTTATGGAAAAAGATTTGACTACAAAGACCCCTGGTTCCTTTTTGCCAAAAAACATAGCACCGATTCAGTTATGACCCATAGTGCAGTATCAATTTTCAACTTCTTTCCTTGGCTACAAAAACTGCCAACGATAGACCAGATATTAGGGCGAGAAACGCTAATGTAGGTTTGTAAATCTGCAATATTAAACCAGTTGGCATATGTTCACAACTTTATATCTGTCTCTATTTATATTTAACAATAAAGGGAAAACAAGAAAAAGTTTAAAGCTTCTCAACATTTGAAAATTCGTGAAGCAAAGATGAAATACATCGATGGCCAAAGAGACAATTACATGGACGCCTTCTTTAAAAAACAAAAATCCGGAGAAAGAAGAAATGATAAAAGCGATCTGTTCTCAGGTAAAATATTAATACATTTCCGAGATAAGGATGGTTTCAGTTCAACAAATAAAAATATGTAAAAATTGTATATTTATTTGTTAATTCAGACGAAGCACTCGAAGAAAATATGAGTTTTTTGCTGCTTGCTGGTTCAGAAACAACAGCTAACACCCTTATGTGGTGTATTCTATACATGGCAATATATCCAGAAGTGCAAAGAAAAGTTCAAAAAGAAATCGATGATGTCATAGGGTCTGAGAGGACATGTTGTTTTAATGACCGGTTTAGAACACCTTATACAGAAGCAACCCTTCTTGAAGTACAACGAATAGCTACTTCTATACCAACCAATGTACCACACAGGTAATCTAATAACAACAGTGGGGCTGCATTTGGATTTTAGGATTGGCTTAACTTAATTACTTTCTTATAGGAACACAAAAGATTGTGAATTATTTGGATACAAAATACCGAAGGACACGTTCATATTAGCGAATATTTATGGAGCACATAACGATGTGAATTTGTGGACTGATCCAGAAGTGTTTCGTCCAGAACGATTTTTGTCTCCAGATGGTCAAATTGTCAACAAGGAATATGTGATAACATTCTCCATTGGTAAGGAAACAAAACTTAAATATTTATCACATGCAATTAATTAGCTTATAATGTTATTCTTCTTTTACATTTTTTAAGGAAAACGAGAATGTCCTGGTAAAATCCTCGCTGTTATGGAGCTCTATTTGTACTTCACATCAATGTTGCAGGCGTTTACTATCAAAACCTCGGATAACTCAAAACCAAACGTGGAGCCAAGAAAAGGTTTTACAGTTAGACCAAAACATTTTTGTTTAAGTGCAAGCAGTAGAAATGCTAACTTAGTATATGAAGAGTAAATCAATGATTTCATCCAAACAATATCATTGTAACCAACTCCCAAATTTGGCTCGAAACATGACAATGCAGTGTGTAAATTTTATATTGAAATAATGGCAATTGCTTCATTTTGTGTAAGAATATAATCTTGCAATTGTACACGCATAGCAAATATTTAGGTTATAATTCATCTGGCAAATCGTTTCATACTGTAGATTAAACTTAAAACATTAGTGAGATAGATTAGCAAATAATTGTGCATTTTGTGATAAAAGCATGAATTTAGAAGCAGAGCATGATGGATAAGTATGAAATTAATTTAGATATTGGAGCAGAATTTTATTTTCAAAAATCATGCTTTATCACAAAATGCACAGTTATTTGTTTATCTGCCCCATTGCATGAATTGAACTTATTAATCAACAGGCATATTAAATCGTATTTTGTAATATAACACAAGTAATGCCATTTTAAAAGCAGTAAAATTTAGGCAAAGCCAAAACATCGAATAAGAAATTTCAATGTGCAAAGTACAATGTGCATTTTTGGATATATATTTTTCACGAAGTCCAATCTGTAATAAGACAAACCATTAATCCTGTTTCACTGCATAAATTCAATAAGCTTGTCTGAAATACATTAATTATACAAATGTGTTTTCAATTTTATTAATTTGATTCCAACATTATCAGCTAGCTAATTTATTTATTTTATTTTATATGTGAATATTTATAGAAAGTAGGATTTTTTATTGAAATAATTATAATAATGTATTAAAGAAGTTATTATATAGGGTTTTCTAAGCATGTTTATATTTTTTATTTATTCCTATATTTGGAAAAAATAAACATGGTTACTATCCTTTAACTCGTAATATTATTTCAAATCCAATAATTATAAACTTGAATATATCATTCTGAAAAATAAGTACCCAAAATATTGGAAAGCCAAATCGCATTTTAACTAACCTTGGATTATTTACATCGTCTTCTTATGAATCTTTAAACATATTTTATCTGAGTGATTAAATTTGCCAATTTTGCTTTTGTAACACAATCCTGAGATCTCAAGCTAATGTATTATCGTATTTGGTTCAAGTTTATTCCTAAACGAAGGTCGCAAAATGAAAACTGACAAGTAGGCCTAATTAAAGTGCTTGGCTTAAGTGCAGCGAACAGTTATTAAATACTTTTCATCCACATCTTAAAATTGTGAAACTAATTGGCTGTTAAATATGGCTCTTAATATTATAGCAATTTTAAATGCCTCGAATATCGTAACTGCCCTAACAGTAATTGTGATCTTGATTTTATACTGGTATTACAAGTTACCAAAGGGTCTTCCTCCAGGTCCACCGTTTATACCTTTTGTGGGGAATGTGTCATGTATAGTAGACAATCCACATTTAATATTTTCACAATACGCCAAGAAATACGGACCAGTTTTCAGGTAAGTATACAATTTCTTTACGATATTCGAAAATTTATTGAAGAGATCACAACATTTTTCTTCTATTATTAGATTGTATTTTGGGAATCGTTTAGTTGTAGTTTTAAATAGCTATGAAGCAATCAGAGAGGCTTTTATCAACCAGGCAGAAACATTTCTTGGTCGACCATTAATGCATTTGGAATTTGTGGAAGCAGATCGTTTCAGTAAGAAATAAAATATCAAAATAATTTTTATAAAAAAATTGACGAAAAAAATATTTATGCGATACAAATTTAAAAAAAGCTTATTTTTAATAGACATGATTCTACATGATAACGACATTTGGAAAACCCATCGACGATTTGTGTTGTCTGTGATGAGAGATTGTGGTGTTGGAAAAATAAGCATAGAACCACTTATTATGGTAGGTAGAAACATGCTATATGAATCTTTCAACAACAAATTGTATTCTTAATTGTTGTGTGCAGGGAATGTTTATAATGATAATTTATACTGGGTGGTCCAAAAGTCAATGCCTAATTCCCATTGTTTTTTTAATCTTGTAATTATTAAAAATTCACTAATGTTATTGAATTTTACCTACAATCATATCTTACCGGAAATCCCAATTAAAACTTTAGCTGTTAAACTTTAAACAAAATGTCAAATTAAATGAACAGGAAGAGAATGATTTTTTTGAATCTTTTGCCTTTATTGGCAATTAAATTTCAAGTTGTTACAATGTTTTTTTAAGAACAGAGGGAAATGTTTATTGGTAGTTTCGCAGCAGTACAGTTTTGCACTGCAGTGAAGATTACAGTACTTGTAAGTAGCTTCACTGCAGTGCACCACCGTGCTGCAACGAAGCTACCATAATCACTATTTTTAAACAACATTGTAACAACTTTAAATAAATGTCAATGAAGGCAAAAAAAGCTCAATTCATACAGACCATTCTCTTCCTTTTACTAATTTGATACTTTGTCCTATGTGCTGCGGCTAATTACAAGTTATAATTTTGGTTTCCGTGATAAAATGGTCTTAGGTAAAAATAACATCAATGACTTCCTATTTAACTTGATTAACAAAAATTTTATAACTAAAAGGTTAAAAAATGCGGACTGGCACTGACTTTTGGACGTCCACTTATCTAGTACATATCAAAGCATGCGTTTTCTACATTATAATCATAAACATAATTAAAAATTGCAGCAGAATAAATGTATTTAAATCATGTATTTTTTTGTTTTAATTCTCGATTATGTCTTCAAACTTGGCATCTTAGAAAGAGATTCAGCATTTCTTAGCCGAAGTAAAAAAATTGAATGGCAAGCCCAACGATTTCTCAGATTTGATTGTGCTCAGTGTGTCCAATAACATCTGTATACCTCTTTATGGAAAACGATTCGACTACAAAGACCCTTGGTTCCTTTCTGCCAAACGACATATCAGTGATTCAGTAATGGCTCAAAGTGCAGTTTCAATATTTAATTTCTTTCCTTGGTTACAAAAATTGCCAAATATAGGCAGAATATTAGGGCGAGAAACACTGATGTAAGTTTGCAAATCAGCAATTATTTGTCATAAAATTTAACTAGTTTGTTAAAGGTGTCTGATTTAACCAGGCAAAACAAGATGAACTTTAAGGCTTCTCAGCATTTGAAAATACGTGAACAAAAGAAGAAATACATAGACGGTCAAAGAGACAATTACATGAATGCATTCTTTGGAGAGCAAAAATCCAGAGAAAGTAAAAACGATACAAGTGACATGTTTTCAGGTAAAATGCAGCTCTTTATATATTTTCATTATTACACCACGAAACACAAAATAACTAATGAAACCTATTCAACTTTAGACGATGCCTTAGAAGAAAATATGAGTTTATTTTTGGCTGCTGGTACAGAAACCACTGCCAACACTCTTATGTGGAGCATTTTATATATGGCGACATATCCAGATGTGCAAAAGAAAGTTCAAAAAGAAATCGATGACGTCATAGGGACCGAGAGGACAGCTTGCTACAATGACCGGTTACGGACACCTTATACAGAAGCAACCCTTCTTGAAATACAGAGAATTGCTACTCTGGTACCAACCGATGTACCACATAGGTAAAACATTACTCATAAATGAAAAGCTTTTTATAAAATATTTAAATATACAATTAAATCCAACATGGTGAAAAACAAATTTGTAAACCAACTTGTCTGTTTTATATAGAAACACGAAAGATTGTGAATTATTTGGATATAAAATACCAAAGGATACATTCATATTAGCTAATCTTTGGGCTGTTCATAACGATGTGAAATTGTGGACTGATCCAGAAGTGTTTCGTCCAGAACGATTTCTGTCTCCAGAAGGTCAACTTGTGAAAAAGGAATATCTGATACCATTTTCTATTGGTGAGTTATACAGACAAAACTACGATATTTATCGCCTGGAATAAATTAGTTTATACTGATGTACATCGTTTAAACTTTTTTAAGGAAAACGAGAGTGTCCTGGTAAAATCCTCGCTGTTATGGAGCTCTATTTGTACTTCACATCAATGCTGCAAGCTTTTACTTTCAAAACCTCGGATGGTTCACAACCAAGCAAAGAACCAAGAAAAGGCTTTAATGTTAGACCAAAGTATTTTTGTTTCAAAGCGAAAAGTAGAAATGTCAACTTAGTTTACGAAGAATGAAACAACGATTTCTTTCAATAAATCTTCGATTGGGTCCGACATGATTTGAGTTATCAGAAAAAATACAATCTATTAACATTTTCAAATATGGTATAAAATACTAAATTATTAGTAAACTATTGATCTTTTAACATGTAAACGTCCCTAAGGCTAATTTAAAAATGAATAAAGGCTCAATGTTACTGTAAATACAGGGTGGGCCAATAGTCAGTGCCACCGTATTTCCTTTTTATCTAAGATCTTATAGTTATGAAAATTCTGTTAATGCGGTTAAAAAAGAAGTCTTCTAATTTAGGACAAAATATCAAATTATAGGAATAAAAAGAGAATGGTCCTCTTCATTGGCAATTATTTAAAGTCGGTGCAATGTTTTTAAAAACTGGGGGAAATGCTAAATAATGACTGCACTGGTGGTGCATTGCAGTTGCAGTGATGCTATCGGTTCAATAAGCTCCTACATTACAATTGTAGATACATGTATAAGTCGCTTCACCGCAGTTTACTATTGTACTGCAGCGTTTCTACCTTATTTATTAACCCCGTTCTTAGTGTCTTTGTCCTAAGTGTTGCGGCTAAATGGTAATAATTTGGGTTTTCTTGGAAAATGGCAGTGGATAAAATTAATAATATCCATGTTTAGATCACACATGCTTCCTATTTAACCGCATGGTGTATAATACCTGCAGGAAGCAAGCTATATATCGGATTTTGTGAAATTATTTTTGTAGTTTGAATTTTGTTACGAGGAGCAAAACACCCGCGAAATTTAAAAAAAATCTTATTTATTAATTTTAAAAATAACCAGTCTTTTTTTAATAAAAAAACATGGTTTCTGGCTCGTAAAGAATTTTTTTATAACCTCAAAAATTGTGGCGTTCCGCTGCGCCTGCATATTAGCATATGTTATCTTTTCATTTACATGTTCGTGTATTATAAAATACAAATTTCATCCTATTTACATAACTAGCCAATTGAGGGCCATTATTTGTGTAAAATAATACTAAGATCTCAGAGATTACAGTATTTGGATAAAGTTCTTTCCTAAACCAAGGTCGCAAAAGCTTCGGAATATAAAGTACACATATATTACTAGCAACTTAATAATGTGGTATACATGTAGTGAAGTGATCAGTTGTAAAATAATTTTCAGCTACATCTCATATTTGTAAAAAATAATTGGCTGTTAAAGATGGCACTTAGTACATCAATTACATATTTGATTATAGGTATCTTAAATGCTACAAACCTCACAACTGCCCTAGTAGCACTTGTGATCGTGATTTCATACTGGTATTACACAATACCAAAAGGTTTACCTCCAGGTCCACCGGTAATACCTTTTGTGGGACATTTGTCATGTATGGTAGATAACCCACATATAATATTTTCACAGTTTGCTAAAAAATACGGACCAGTATTCAGGTAAGCACACTTGGTAATTTTTAGAGTTAAGTCTTATATACCAAAAACATTTAAAGAGTAAACATAATACGCGCTCGTATATGACTATATGATTATTAGAGTGTATTTTGGAAATCGCTTGGTTGTAGTTTTAAATAACTATGAAGCCATCAAAGAAGCGTTTATCAACCAAGCAGAAACATTTGTTGGTCGACCGTTGATGTATTTTGAACTCCTCGAGGCAGATCGTTTCAGTATGAATTAAAATCTCAAAACAATCTATAGAAAATTAATATCATAAAAGTTCGCATACGAAATCTAATTTACAAAATGCTTATTTTCCATATAGATTTATTGTTACATGATAACGACATTTGGAAAACTCATCGACGATTTGCATTAAATGTAATGAGAGACTGTGGGGTTGGAAAAATTAGCATAGAACCACTTATTATGGTAGGTTGAAGAAAACAGGTATACAGTGGAATTTGCTTATAACGATGGCAGATATTGCGAAAAATATACATGTAATGTAATGACAAAATGATTAACAATCTTAAAGTTGTGATGTATTTTTATCTGAAATCTTGTATTGTTTTTGATTTTATTAACGAAATATTAACTTTCAAATAGAAAAATTGTTTTCGTAATTTGTATTAAATTTAAGCCAAATTTAACAATTACATTACTTAATTTCCATTGCTGATATTTGTCTAACTGTTGAAAGTTTGAAATTCATGAATATACAAGCGTTGAAAATTATGTTTACTATATTCGTATACAAGATTTATACTTTTTCTAATTTACGATAAACGGTTTCAATATTTTTTACAAAAAAGTTTTAAATTTCTACTTAATTTGCAGAAAATAAATATTGGCAATAAATAATGTACACGTAAATCAATTTCAAACTTGTATTTCGGGGTACATGTACATTATGTGCATTAATATTATTGTTATTACATTCACGTTTTATTTTTAATAAATTCGGATACAACGAAGTTCGGATGTAACGATCTGATCATTTAACAAAGATTATCGGGGCAGCGAACCAACGCCTGAGATTTGTTCAACGTGTATTTCGTGAATGTTCGGAAAATGTAAAGGAGACTGGCTACACAACTCTGGTTCGCCC